>VZTU01033426.1:473242-499447 GCA_013400835.1 Zapornia atra
GGGCGCCGCCGCGCATCGCTCCACGCGTGGGCCGAGGAGCCGCCCCGCACGGCACCGCTCCGCCCCGGAGCTGTCCGCCGCCCTCCCTCCTCCCTGCCGGGCGCCCCACGGGGCTAGGGGGCTTCGGGGCTCCCGGAGATTTCGGCTTGGGTCGGGCGCGGAGAGAGACGGTGAGTTGTTTCCCCGAGCTTCGGGTTCGAGCCGCCGCTTCCAGATTCGGCGCTGGCCGCTCTTAGTAAGGCCGGGTTTGCGTTTGCGGGGATTGGGAGCCGGGGGAAGGCAGGACCCGGCAGCAGGTCATACCCCCCGCAGAAGGGCACCGGACCGGCTGCCGGCCCTGGAGCGTGGCTGGGCTTCCGGAGCACCGCGGTTCTCGGGCAGGTTTCACAGGTGAAGGGTTTTCCTCTTCTAGAGCAAGCAGAGCGCTGCTGACCATCCCTTGAGCGTGGAAGTGCCATTGCGTCCCCCTCCCCGGCAGTGATCTCTCCAAACTGCTTTGAGGGACGCAACTTCCACAGCCCTTCTGAGGAAAGCAGTTCCGCCGGCCTTGCCCGGAGGGGCCTGCGGGCTCGTGGGGGGACTGAGCTGAGCTGGAAACAACCGTTCTCCTTCCCTCTGCTGTCCTTAGAGCCCCTCTGCACGTAAAAGTTACGAGCCAGTTCGGTAGTTGGGGGTTTTTATTGAGTTGTAGTTTGTTTGGGCTCTGTCTTTCTTTCTTTTTGCCCATCTGCCCACTTGCACTTAAGAAGTTTGGGGTGCGGGTGAGTCCAGCCAAATCTGTGCTTGGAAAATCTTGTCCTCAGCCTTTCATTAGCACACCTAAAGTGTCTCATGCTATTTATACAGAGACCTCCGGCTCCGTAACTGGTTTCTGTTTTCTTTCCTTGGCAGTCTCTGCGTGATCTTCTCTTGTGATCTGCTGGAGTGGCTTCCCCAGTCAGGGTGCCGTGGGCTGTAGCTTTTGTATTCTTGATTGTACTTCTGGACAGGTCCAGAGCCTCAAGAAAAGTAAACAACTCTATAACCTTTACACTTTAACAACTTCCCTTGTCTTCCCTCTCCTTCCTGTGTCTTGTGACGCTTGTTTTTATTGAGCTTACCTTAGGAGCAACCCAAGATGTTTGAAACACACCCTGCATGTTTCTGGTGGTGACCAGCTGCCTGTGTTAACTCAGCTGAGTTATGAATTGCTGCTCCAGCAAAAGTCTCTGGGTGTAAACCAGGTCTGAGCTCTCACGTGCTTTCTTGTCAAGGGGTCTGACTCCTTCATGAGGTGGGACCCTTTCTGGGGACTCTCTGGTTTTGTTGTCCCCTTTACTGCTTCAGATCAAATCTTACCCAAAACAACTTTTGTGTCTCTTCTGTGTCTTTAACCCAAACCATCTGCTCTGTTTTATCTCTGTGATAAGGCTGGATAGATGCAGTGAAGCTCCTGAGGGGAGTTTGCTCTGCGGTGAGGAGATGTGGGGCAGGCACAGAATTCTCAGGACTGAAACCAGAGCGAAATTTGCTGCAGAAGCAGATTAGTCGCACTGTGATGTGGACACAGGAGTCAGTACACAGCTTCAGCACTAGGGAACTTAAACTTCTTATCCTTTTTTTTTTTGTTCATATTCTCAAGTGTTTGGGGATTGTTATCTGAAACCTTTCTGCCTCAGCATGTGTGTGAAGCATGCCCTGTAGTAGCCTCCCGTGCTGTGTTTGGGACAGGTTTGGGTAACTCAAGCAGTGAGGATGGTTTCTTGGATGTGGTTTTGGAGAGGAGATAAAGCCAGTTCAAAATTGTTCAGCTGAAGGAGCTAGGCAGTGAAATTTGTGAAGCCAGACAGCTTGGGAGCAGATGACAAGATGCTGTGTGACACATACTCCAAATACGTGAAAACAAGTGTGTGTCTGATACATAATATGATCCCTCTGGCACTGGAGTGAGTGCTGGACATGGCTCTGGATGGGGACAAGGAGTGTGTGCATATCTATGTGTATGTTTGTAATGTGTGCATTATGATACTGTTTTTGTCCCTACAGTGGCAACCAGCTGCACCCCAGAGCCTGAAGAAGTTCAAGTCCTCCTTCTTAACAGCCAGAGGAAGTTTTAGGCAATGTTTACCAGGTAGATGAGTGAAACAGGAAGGGCAGGATGTGGCCATCTATGGAGGTGGAAGAGGATGGGCAGTGCATTGCAAGACAGGGAGGGAAGTGGCAGCATTACCAAAGGAGGGTGTTGGTGTTGAGCAGGCTTTGGCCTTGGGCATCAGTGGGTGGAGCAGCGCGGGCAGAGCTGTCCTGAGGTGTCCACAGCACTGACAGCAGCTGATGCTCCAGAACTGTGGAAGGGGCAGGCTGGAGGAAGTCATGTCAGCAGTTGAACTGAGGAGTAGATTTACTCCCGTCTTTTATAGGCTGTAATTGAATTGCAGTGAATGTAGCTGGCACTGCTTGAAATGGTGGCTGCAGGAATGCCGGCTAGGAAGTGTTTAGCTGGAACACGCTGCCCGAAGCCTCCTGGCCTGACCTTTAACCACCATCACATCGGTCTGTCTTTGCTTATCAACTTTATATCCCCACAGTGGCTATTAGTATCTCTCCAGTCAGTACAGGCTGCTCTGTCTTCCCCCATCACCCAAGCCTGGGAACGTTGCATGTCTCGTAACCACTGTCTGTTTGCTGACCATTAGCCTTTGCAAACAATACCAGTTTTCTATGATAGCCTGTCAGATTGTGGAGAGGGCAATGTATTACTGTAGCACTCTGGCGATCACTGGGTTGCTTGTGATGCGTGCAGAGATGCCCAGGATAGCTGGGGCTGCTGCAGTGCTCCTGTGCTGCTGCAGGACTTGAAAGCCGAGTGTGTGGTTTGATGCTGTGTTAGTACTGAAATTAAAAGATCAGAGATGGGTGCCACCTTTGGTCCTGTGGTCCAGAACCAGAGGGCAATGAGCAGTGCCCTGTCTTGCAGCCTCCTTCAGTATCTGTCAGTGCTTTGCAGTCCAGCTGGGAATAGCTGTCCTCCGTGCCCGTCAACATCAGGGGCTAATTGGTTCAGGAGACATGAGGGCCTCCCATGTCCAGGGCTCTGAATTCCATCCAGAATTGTAAATGAGCTCCTGCAAATCGAACCTGGCAGTTGCATCAAGATCTCCTGCCTGGCAGGGGAGCGGGGAAGACAAAACACAACCCTGGGTTAACCGGCCAGGCACAGAACTGCAATCCTGTCCTGGCAGCAGGCAGACAGACCTGTTTGGTGTGAGTGTCCTAGCAGGGCTTCTGGTTAGCCTGCCCATCGGAGCAATCAGCTCTTCCAGTCTCAGCTCAGGGAGCCGGGCACAGTGCGCAAAGAGAGCGTGGGAGGATCCGAATATGTTTTCTGGAGTCAGCAACTGCAGTGGTTATTCTGGCATTAATTTGACGTATACCACATCTCATCTTCTGAACTCTCCCTGGGAAGTGGCATGTGGTTCCGCTCATCTATATTTGAAGTACCGAAGGCCTTTTGCTTTTGCAGCACATTAGCAAGTTGGCTTGCTTGAAAAGGACTTTATCCTGCCCAGATGGGGCTGGGGTAGATACTGCGATCAAGTAGACTGTTTCCATTCTGGAGCCTTTTTGAGTATAATTTGGGAGACGGGGCTGCAAACCCGCTTGCCTCCTCTGCAGCCCTGCATTCATTTTGCAAAGTGACTGTGATTGATCTGGCAGAATGGGGTTTATTCACTAGCAGAGCTAGAGGGCAGGCGGGGAGGACAAAACCCCACAGCAGCCTCTGAAATGAATCACAGCCTCTGAAAAGACCCACTGGGGTTACGAGTAGCAATGAAAAGCTATTGTCTGGAGCCTGAACTGTGTCTAAAAGCATTATTTATCCCAATTTGGATAGTGGTTGTAGGAGGGTGTGGTATTCCCAGGAACTGCAAAGCCAGTGTGCTTAGTGGTGAACATGGACTTTATTTGATTGCATCACAGGTAGCTCGAGAAGCTTGGTGGAGTATCTCAGCTGCAGAGTAGCAAGTCCAGTACCTGATTTGCCAATAAAACTGCATCTATTGCATGGAAAGCAGATTTCCTACGGGTATTTTTGTTTTGGTTGGAACCTGGTTGCTTTTGGCTCAGATTAGTCCATGTCTTGAGATACTTGAGGCACAACTGCCCCTTTTGCCAGTGCTTTTGCCAGTGCAGGACAAGAACCTGGCTAATTGGTACAGCTTGGAAATACTGCTTTTGTTTTCTATGGTAAGTGGCATTCAGTAGATTCTTGCGGTGGCGTTGGGCTGGGAGAGGAGCAGAGGTTTAAAGGGAGGAATGGTGGGTACTGGTAAGAAGGGGATACGGATCAGTGATAGAGTTTCTGAGTTCGGCTTTGCTTTAGTAAGCACGTTCAGATACGTGCCCGGACCTTCTCCAGACAATCTGATCTCCTGGAGCCTACAGAATTGGGCTTGGAAAACCTCCCAGTTTCTGTCTGAGCCAACAGAAGGAGCCTTTCACATGGTCTCTCTGTTTTCTGTCTGGGATATACAGCCTAGATTAGAAAGTGAGAAAATGAGAAGAAACAATAAGGGTGGCTTCCATTCTCAAAGGCTTGGGGCAGGGTCAGAAATTCTGCTTTGGGGGGATGGGATCAATTGTCTTTGCTCACAAATATGAAACAGCGAGAGTTTGTCAGGAAGGCCAAATGCAGCTTGGTTACAGAGATACCTGCTGATTCATGGCAGAGTTACGTTGCCTGAATTCCAGTGTGCAGAATCACAGTTGCATCTTTGCTGCGTTAGTCATCCTGAGGAAGAGAAGAACAAATTTGGCTGACACAGGCAAACCACTAAATTCACCAGAGCTGCTGGAGACAAACCCGATTTGTTAGAGAGCAAAGCCTTCATCCAGGCACGCAGGAGTGTGGGCAGAGCGGAGGGACGATGCGGGAAGATCCTTTGCTGCCCACCTGGCAGCAGCCCAGCCTCCACGCTCAACAAGCGCTGCGTTACGTGCCAGGTGCTATTTTAGTTCCTTTCATCTCAAGCACTCTTTACAGAAGGGCATTATTAGTATCGAGCATTTGAGGCACCTCCAAGCTGTAATACCTGACAATCCATCATGTTCTGCAAGGACATGAAAATCATCTGAAAACATCTTTACATTTGTTCCTTCCCCTTTCTTATTTTCTGTCTGCTTCCACCACCATCTTTTCCCATTTTCTGTTGGTTTTTTTCTACTTTTGAAGCTTGAGCTGTGTCTGTGAGTACATGAATGCCTGTGTGTAATAGATCCCTGTTCTCAAAGCTTTTGACGGTCTCCAGTGCCAGGAAATTGCATCTGAGATGCAGCTCTATCAGGGGCGTGTGTTTGATGGTGTCACACTGATCTTTCTCCTAAGCAGATTTGCAAGGAGCTCCTCTCCATGAAGACAACATGGTGGGTGACTTTAGGTTTCCAGTTTGCTACTCTGTACAGTAAAAAAGGGGAAACTGGCTATTCTGTGTCAGTAATTGTGTCCTGGGATGGTGTTGGTGGCTTAAGCACCAGGGAGTGGAGTCTGTGTAGAGGCTGGAAAGGTACAGATATCTGGGATGAATGAAGAAACATTAGCATTGCTGATGGGTGGAGAATTTATCCCACTGCTTCCAGGGAGAAGCTGAACTTTGGCTGAATTCAAAATGGGGTTTCACCCCAAGGGGTTGATATTACAAAATTGGAGAGGAAAAAACAAAATTAATCTTATGCCATCAGAAGCATCCATCGCTGGCCACTTGAGGCGGGTCTGCCCTGGTTTGAAATGCATAGCTAGCTATAGCTAGTAGTGCAGCCCATACATGGAGGGAATGCTGGGAATGAACCTCCACTTGCAGTGTGAGCAGCTTCTTTCAGGTTGTCTGAGCTGAGCCAGCAGGGAACCTTATTGCTTATTTATTTACTTATTTACAGTTTTAAATAGTTCATGGTTGAGCGGGGCAGAAAGAAATGTGTTCTGCTCGCTGCTTCTCAAAGTCTGATTGGCAAACAGAAAGTGATGGCTTTGGTTCATGGGATTTGGGCTCTTTGTTGGTGTTTAGCCAACCTTTACAGGCTTGGGAGAACACTTAAATCCTGTAGTTTTGCCTTTATAAGCTGGGATGATTTGAGAACCCCTGAAGCCCCACTGGGAAATACCTTACTGTCAAATTTAAAGGAAGCAGCATCTCATCTGGCAATTTCCTGCACATACTAAATGAAACTGGAGATTTGTGGACGGTTTGCTGGTTAAAGGTGGAGAGGTAAACTCCAAGCCTAGCTAAATGTAGTCCGTGTGTCAATAGTCCTTCTAAGCTGTCCTCAATACACACTTACTTTGTGTTTGGAGACTGGAGGCTGATACAGATTTGAGTTACCCAATTTCTAAATGCTACTTGTGTTTTTCAACTTGTAACAGAGTGTTTCCCAAGGATCTCCTACATGAACCATACCAGCTCCAACATGGTAACCCACCAGCCTGGGAGAGACAGTCTTCTGCTGGGGCATGGTTTGTGGGAAGCAAGAGGCACTCGGACAGGATAACTGTGGTCATTGTTTGGGTGCAGAGCTTGGCCAGCTCTGTGGTTTTGCTCCCCCCCCTGTTCTTTGCCAGCTTTGTCCTATCCAGGGAGACTGATGGGCTGTTTTCTTCATGAGCTGAGATCTGAGGGGTCTTTTCTCCCTGAGTCAACTTCTACCCTTCTTCTACATTGCCGTCTGACCTGTGTGGGTGAGTGGAAGAAATCCAAAGCACCCTTATCTTGCTGTGCTGGAAAAATCCTGTCTTTCCTATATCTGCTGTACAAAGGCTGCAGACAGCCAGGGGAATACTATAGCCAGCAGACAGCATTGGATGCTTGTCAAAAAGCTGATGCCTCTCTGCCCTCATCCATATGGAAGAAGGGTTATCGTCTACCTCTGCATGCAGTAAGATCCTTCTAAAAGGCTATGCAGTAGGTAGTTATTTTTTCAATAAGCGTCTTTCAAAGGGGAAAAAAAAACCCCTGAATGCAGCATGGAGAAATCCCAGACCCAGTTTGTTCAGGTCGTGCCTTCTGCTATTCGCATTGATGGGTCTGTTCTGGTGATAGCTTCTGCATGATGGAAGATGCAGCTGCGAGCTCCGATAACCCCCTGAGCTCTCGCAGAGCAGGTGGGAGCTTGGCAGGAGCCACCAACAAGTTTCTTTGTGTAAAATATTCCTCATTCTCAGTGGTTCTGTTTTTTTTCTCTGTAGCTCAGGAGGTGGATAAGGGAAACAAGGAATGTAGTTGGGGACAAATTCTGCTCTGTATGCATCTACTTCTGATGAATGCCTAAGAGCACATGTCATGGGTCCAGCCTGCTCATCAGGCAGTTAAACATTGCTTACATTGAAGCTTATGTTTGTGTGTCTCATGGAAGGCGTCGATGATCCTTTTAGTTACAGGGTTCTGAGGTTCATAAGGCTGCTTGATCTTGGAAGAAACTCATCAGATGGAATAGCTACTGACTGCAGTTTCTGTTCATCTAATATGGGTGGGATGATGCCAAATCCTCTGCTAGACTTGAGAGATGCAGTGGGGTGTGTTTGTGAGAGAGGAATTAGTCCCTGCCACTCCTCTGTGCCCAGCTATGTCAGGATTCAAGAAGCCCTTGAAACAACCTGTTTGGAAGTTGCTGAAAGCCGTGAGCAAACCTCGTTGGTGAGATGGCTGCCCACCAAAGTTCAAAGGCTGCTCTAGTTTCAGTTTACTGGTTTGCCTAGCCCAGGTCATCTGTGACCAGTGACATCCTGAGTCAGCCCAGCTCCAGGAGATGCCAGCTAAAGGGACTGTAGCTTTCCAGCTACAGCTGTACCGGAGACCAGTCTGGGGTGGAACAAGGTGATATGAAGTGCTGTCCTCACTGGGACTGGGCTGGAGCCTGCCAGCTTATTCCCTGGATGTTCTTCAATACCCGCTGGATAGAAATATTATTTGGTTACCCAGTGCCTTGGGCAAGATGTTTGATGTTGGAAGCCTGAGATATTTTATATACGTGTGTGTGTGTGTGTATATGGAGTGGTTCTGCTGCAGCTTTTATATAGACATTTTTCATTTCTAAATAACCTGCTCCTTCCATCCTGGCTAGTGGCTTTTCTAATCTCAGTGACAGAAAAAAATGATGCTGCCTTCCTGCAATCTTTTTTGTTTGTTTCCATAGCTGTCCTATATAAATTGCTTAATTTTTTGTGCATAAGCAAATCAAAGGTTAATGTTGAATAGCTGACCCGAGCCGCAAGCAAAGAAAGCAGCAGCAGTGGCAGAGCGGTTTCTGAGGTTGTAGGAATAGGAACCTAAATCAATAGCTTTTAGCAGACTCATAAATGTTTCATTTGTATTCCTCACTTCGGCGTTACAGAGCTTTGACACAAGAATCCATACAGCCTCTTAAATTAGTGTTGTCCCTGTGCTGGGTGTAGATGTTGGAAACGATTTCCCTCAGATGCACTTCAAAGCGCTGCGCCGTAAGGGCATTTCCCTTCCTGTTTATCAACAAGAATCCCATGTGGCCTCCAATCCCAAGCGAAACAAGCTTGGCGGCCTCGAGCCCAGGCTGCAGAGATTTTGGCGAGGAGCGTGCACATATCCAACCCCAACACCCGTGGCAATTCTCCTGCCTGGCGTGGAGGCCAAGTAGGAGTTGTGGCTGCTTGGGCAAGCTATTGCTTCTGCACAGAGCGCAGACAGACCTGTTCCTCAGGCCGTGACACAGCCCTGAGGAATGACTGAGGCCTCAGGAAAACCAACCTCAATAATTCACGACAGGGGGTGGGAAAGGAGGGGACGTGCCCACAACTATTTGTCAAATTTGGACTCTTTTGGAGGCGCTGCAGAAGCCGGGGGTAGGAAGCGTGTGAGCAGAGCATGAATCAGGCAGCTTATCTGCTCATCGGCCTCCTCGTGAGGTCATCCACCCATGGAGCGTGGGGAGGGTTGTGCAGCTCCAGGTCTCTGGCAGGTCAGAGCTGTGATTCTCGGCAGCCTGGGACCTCTGTGTCCACTCTCTTGGCACAGACCTTGTGCTTGGGGGGTGAAAGGCCCTTATGAAACCTCAGGCTGCAAAGAGCAAGTTAAAAAAGCAACCAACCGCCACCACCAAAAAACTCAACCAGAAACCCTTCCCCAACTCTGTCTGTGTGGCTAATTATTGATTTCTAAACAATTAGGTGGCAGGAGAAGGTTGCCATGGGATTTCAACCCTGGTGTCTCCAGCCTGCAAAGCAAAACCGTGGTGTTTTTGGGAAAGTGGGGTAGGAAAGGGGTAGAAAAACCATCATGAGTAGAGAGATGAGATCTAGCAGAGCTGTAGAGGGTTTTTCAAGCAAACCATTTCCTGTGAATTAGACCCACTTTCCCCAGCTTGTTGCCATTTCTCCTGCCTGCTTTGTGTTGACAGGGAGGCTGAGCTGAAGGCCACAGACCCTGGTGCTCCTGGGAGGCCCAGCAGGTTCCTCCCTTCCCTGAGCACCTGGAGGCTCCTGGCATGGCTCAGACCCCCTCTGAGTTCTGTGACTTGCCCCTATCTTTAACCGCTTAGTGGGCTGCCTGCCTGCAAACTCCATATTTAGCTAGGGAGAGTCTCTTTTACTGAAAAATTAATTTAATCTAGTGCCCGCAATGGCTTTGCTATGCCTGCTGTCCTGGTGGCTTTGCTTTGTCTGCTGTCACAGGCGTGTGGTGGAGGCATGACACACCGACCTTGGTTTTCTTTCCTTCCAGGCTCATTTTTCAAATCTCAGGTTTGCTACACACTTAAGTGCTTGCTTTCTGCTGCAAAAGAGGACTATGTGTCTGTCTGTCTGCTTTAGTTACGTGGGGGACAAACTAAGAGCTGGCTAAAGTATTTTGGAGCAAAGGACTTGGATTTTATCATCTAAGTAGTATTAATTTGATTGGTCCAAAGGCTTTTTCTTCCATAGGCAAGGATAGGTATCAAGTAGCACTTTAATGAAATAGCAGCTAATAAAAGCCTTGTGTTTGCTTCTGCCTGTCTGTTAAAAAGTGTAATTTAGCTGTCTCTCTTGCCTTATTCTCTGATGTGAATCAGTCCTGTGAAATGTTTAAGTCACATGAAGCGCCTGGTGAGTTTATCAACAAGAACTACAATGAATGGGTTTGGTAAAATTTGTTCAAAACTTTTGGCTTGTGCTGGTAGTTAAATACTCCATAAATAAAACCAGTAGCAATTGCCTTTCCTAAGTCTGCAATAATCTTCAGGAAAATCAGAAGCCAAATTTGACTTCTGCTGAGCCAAGATCAGACCAGTGCCCTTTATCCTGGATAGACTGCTCTCTTCATGCTGTTTTTCCAAGGAAAAATAGCTCTTCTGCGGTTTGCCAATACCCTCTAGGGGCTGTTGAGACAATTTACCATCAAGTTTGGGTTTTGATTGCTTCACTTTGTTGCTCTGTTGCTGGAACCAAAGTGCAGAATTTCCCCTTTCACCCCGCTCTGCCTTCCCGCCCTGCTCAGCCTGAGTTACGTGTTCGGAGGGTGTGAGAGTGCAGGAGGCACAGGCTCTGCACACCAGGGTGCAGGAGCACTGGGATGTCCCCTCGTGCTTCATGTTTCAGGTCCATCAACAGCGTACCAGGGTTGCATAGCAAATGCATGTATTCTCCGTGCTGTACATCAGCAAGGACAAGAGAATAATGGGGTTTCTGTTTGTTTCTGTGCAGGCAAGAGCTCTGTCATCATGTCAGTGAGTGTCCACGAGAACCGTAAATCCCGGACTAGCACCGGCTCCATGAACATCTTGCTTTTCCACAAAGCTTCCCACCCAGACTGCGTCTTGTCCCATCTGAACACCCTGCGGAAGCACTGCATGTTCACCGATGTCACTCTTTGGGCAGGAAACAGGTCATTCCCGTGTCATCGGGCAGTGCTGGCTGCCTCCAGCAGATACTTTGAAGCCATGTTTAGCAATGGCCTCCGGGAGAGCCTGGATGATGAGGTGAACTTCCATGACAGCCTCCACCCAGAGGTGCTGGAGCTACTGCTGGACTTTGCTTACTCCTCTCGGATCATCATCAATGAGGAGAACGCTGAGTCCCTCCTGGAGGCTGGAGACATGCTGCAGTTCCACGATGTCCGAGATGCGGCAGCTGAGTTCCTGGAGAAGAACCTCTACCCTTCCAACTGCCTGGGCATGATGCTGCTCTCGGATGCTCATCAGTGCCGGCGGCTCTATGAGCTCTCCTGGAGGATGTGCTTGGTTAACTTTGAGACTGTTCACAAGAGTGAGGACTTCAACAACCTTTCCAAGGATACTCTGCTGGACCTCATCTCCAGTGATGAGCTGGAAATAGAGGATGAAGAAAAGGTCTTTAAGGCTGTCATCCAGTGGGTGAAATACGATTTGGATGAGCGGAAGGCTTATCTCCCAGAACTTCTGAGGAACGTTCGTCTGGCCTTGCTTCCTTCTGAATGCCTCAAGGAAGCCTTGGCTTGTGAGGACTTGATCATGGTGGATGAAAGAAACAAACTTGTCTTGGATGAAGCTATTCAGTGCAAGAAGAAGATTCTCCAGAATGATGGAGTGGTCACCAGTCCCTGTGCCAGGCCTCGCAAAGCTGGGCACACGTTACTGATCCTGGGAGGACAGACCTTCATGTGTGATAAGATTTACCAAGTGGATCACAAAGCAAAGGAAATTATCCCCAAAGCAGACCTGCCAAGTCCACGGAAGGAGTTTAGTGCCTGTGCCATCGGCTGCAAAGTATATATCACAGGAGGCAGGGGCTCAGAGAATGGGGTCTCGAAAGACGTATGGGTGTATGACACTGTGCATGAGGAATGGTCAAAAGCTGCCCCAATGTTAATAGCTCGGTTTGGGCATGGTTCAGCTGAATTGGAAAACTGCCTGTACGTGGTCGGTGGACACACTGCAGTAGCTGGAGTCTTTCCTGCATCTCCTTCTGTTTCCTTGAAGCAAGTAGAGAAGTACGATCCCATATCCAACAAATGGACGATGGTGGCTCCTTTGAGAGATGGAGTGAGCAACGCTGCGGTGGTGAGCGCCAGGCTCAAGCTTTTTGTCTTTGGTGGGACCAGCATTCACCGAGACATGGTGTCCAAAGTCCAGTGTTATGACCCAGGTGAGAATCGGTGGATGATCAAAGCTGAGTGCCCACAGCCCTGGCGCTACACGGCAGCTGCTGTCCTGGGCAGCCAGATTTTCATCATGGGAGGAGACACTGAGTTCACAGCAGCATCTGCCTATCGCTTTGACTGTGAAACAGACCAGTGGACGCGCATTGGGGACATGACAGCCAAGCGCATGTCATGCCACGCTTTGGCCTCAGGGAATAAACTCTACGTGGTGGGGGGTTACTTTGGGACTCAGAGGTGCAAAACGCTGGACTGCTACGACCCTACGTCAGACACGTGGAACTGCATCACAACGGTGCCTTACTCGCTCATCCCCACAGCTTTTGTCAGCACCTGGAAGCACTTGCCGTCGTGATGAGGGTCAGGGCTCGGGGGCTTGTATCTAGGAGGTCAATAAGGTAAGGGTCTCCTTCTCTTAAAGCTTGCTGTCTTGTCTGAACTGCGTCTCCACACACCACACCAAAGCCACGGGTTCCAAGTTGCTCATGTTTCATGAGAAAGGTGAATGTAAAGGTGGGATGCAGCACTGGAAAAGAGTAATGGGCTCTTCCGTGATGTAAGTCTAGCTAGCTCCAGGGTTTCTTTTGTTCCCAGGTGGTCCCCTCAGTATCTGAAATCTCCATGCATGATTGCAAGCAGGCCACAGCGCCGCTATCTCTGCTCTTGAGACAGCTGGATGTGCCAGTGTCACCCTTCTGTGTGAGTGTGGCTATGGGAGGGCAGATTTGTCAGTGCCTGCTCTCATGGCTGTCACCACAGAAGACATCCTATCCCTGTGTGGTTGAGGGGGTTACCATTCCTGAGAGGACTTGCATGTGAGTCCTGGGGCAACAAGTGGTTTGGAAAAGTCGCTGTAATTCGGTATTTTTACTGGTGATTTATTTGAAGCTGATGAATATGTAGGCAGGTGACCCTTGGGATGCCAGCAAACCCTGGATCTCTTTTTATGGTCTGTATTTACATTTCAGTGGGTAGTAGGAGCAGAAGCTTAGAAGCCATGGTGCATTTGATGGTCTTGGTGTTTATTTAACATCCAGACTGTTGCTTGTTAGATCAGAACTTCTGAGAGTTCTGTGTGAGACCTGAGTGGGAGGGAAGGGGTTTTGTAACCAGGAGGAGAATGTGTTTATCAGGGTTTTGGGGTGTGTGAGAATAAGGTAATTGGTGGAAACGTATAATGGCCTCTCTCATTCTGGTGCTCTGGCTCTCGGATGCTGAGAGAAGCTGCTATTGCAGTGCCACTGGGACAGGGCCATTGGTTCCTCCCCAGTGGGATGCTTTGTTGCTACTCTGGTTACCAGCTTCACTCTACGGAGCTTTGCATGTCTTCACCAATCCATGCTGAAATGCAGCTCTTCTCACCTTGCATCCTGAAAGCTGATACTGATACAGTCAATGGTTGGATAGCATCATCTTCCCAGGAAGTCCACAACCCCTCTGCTAGCTCAGTCAGCAGGTTTTGCAGTGCTGGCAATGCACACAGCCCTGCTTTGGTGGTTGGAGCTTACCTCCCAGCCAGCTGAAGGAACTGGGAAGCCCTCACATATGGGGGCAGGATTGACAAACTTCACTTAGGGTTTTATTTGAAAGGTGGGGACTGTGGGGAGGGAAATTCTTCCATAGATTCATAAAAATCCACTTCACTTAATAGAAGGAGGAAAGAATGCTGCCCAAACCCTCTAACACCCTCTTGCTTCCCTGCTTCCCACTTGGTGTGGTTGGTGTGCCTGGGAATCACCCAGTGGGTGAAATTACTGGCATCTTACAGTGATCATCTCTTTTGATGCCAGCTGGGAACCAAAGAGGAGCTCCTGGCATCTCTGCTGGGCATTTCCCCAGTGTGACCACCTGCTTTTCTCGGGTGGAAACAAAAGCACCCAGAGCATTCTGCTGGCCTTTGATTTGGGTAACACCGGGTTTTAACACGGGCTGTGCCGCAGTGAGGGCAGGGCAAGAGTGGAAAGGGTTAAAATGAGATCTCTGAGAGCTTTCCCAGCTCTGGAAGATAATGGCCTTTCCAAATTCTCCTCCTCAGGCGTTGCCTAGCATCTGTCACAACGGCTCAGTAATCTAATTAACTGCCACTCAGCTATTAAATATTGCAGCAAAGAGTGTGAGGACTCCATCATTTTCAGTGCAGGTCAATGGGGCCTCCCTTTAAGAGCCATCCTAGAGCTGGAAATTAATTTTCTCTGGTAGCAGATGTGCCTGAATATTAAAGCTCAACACCAGCCACGCTACTGGGAACAGGACCAGGGAATATTTTAAGGTGGGAGTTGATTATTCAGCTACCGAATAGAAAGCAGCCTCCAAAGCCACAGCCATACTATTTTCTTCTCCTGCCTTTTTACCCCCATACTGTATTTGGGTTGTTCAATCCTAACAAACGGCTTTGTGGGGGTTGTATAGATACTCTTTCCCCCCCCCACACCAACACAGTAATCTGGAGCCTGGCACAAGCACAAGAAAGCTAGGAGCTACAATGCCAGCCTGCACATGAAGCTGGGGGAAAGTCACTGTGTGAGGGGTTTATGTGCTTTTTTGGCTTCGCTTCCACTCCTCAGTTAAAAGAAGTATTTAAAGTATACATGAGTTCCTGGCAGACAGAACATCTCTTCATTTTTCTAGAGGTTTGTGGTTTTTTTTTTTAACCTAAGTTATTGTTACGGCCTCAGTCATGGTGACAGCTCCTTAAATAAGGCACTGAGAATGGTGAATGAAAGCCAGACCTGAATGCATTGCCTGTGTCTTACCAGCCATGTCCCTCACCTTTGCCTTGGCTGTCCTGGCTGCACCTGGGCCAAAACTGGGCTCAGGAACTGGGGCAACTGGCCATAGGAACCCTAAGAACTAGCCTCTTGTCCTACAGCAGCCTGGCCAAGGAATGTTCAAGTCTGTAGCTCCCATCATGTGGGGTCTCTGCTGCAAGACCCATTTTGGTCCCTGTGGGATCCTTCCTTCAAGTAGGGACACCTAGAAGGCAGGTTGGCCAGCACATGCCTGGATGCTGGTGTGCTTTGGGAATGCTAGTCCTCTGGGAACTCCACTGAGCTGGAGGAGGCTCAGGAGGGACCATCCAAGGTACCCTCAGAGCAGGGCAAGCCAGATGGGTGGGGAAAAGCCTGGGCAGTCACACAGTAGGAAACAGTACTTTGTATTCCTGAAAAACCCATCCTCCTCACTTGTAAACTGGTAAGGCTGCATTCACACCAGCCCTGACACCCAGGTAATACATCCTTGAAAACTGTTGAAAACACCAACCCTGCTTTTCATTTAAAGCACAAAGCTGATCAGCTGGAAACGTTTCCGGAGGGCACAGCCCTCACCCTTCCCAGCTGGAGCGGGGGCACCTTTGGGCAGAGGTCCCAGTGCCCCTGCCAAGGGTGCCATGTGACATTGGTTCTGTGCTTATTGCCAGCAGTTCATTCCAAGGACTAGGTGTGATTAGCAACAGAAGAGGTGACAACCCGGTCTCCTCCCACCTGCAGTGATGGAGCTGTGAAGAGGAGAATCGTTTCAAAAGGGAAATAAACCACTGGGTACTCAGCTAATAAAGACTCTTAAGTATTTATAAACATGTGCAGAGCCCAGCTAGGAGCTCAGGGGTTGATGCTGGGTGGTCTGTTGAAGTTCTGTGCAGTGACAATTGATGGGGACAGATCTGCACCTCCTAGGAGGTGACTTCAGGTGGTAGCCAAAACAGGTTCTCCAAGCTGCCTGTCTCCACATGAAAGGTGTCTTCTCCAGGCTCCGTCCTGTGTGATGCTCTTGTTTTCATGGGGAGGTCACAGATGGGCTTTGGGCCAGAGAGAGGAGCATTTAGCTGGGGGTTGGGACAGTCCCCAGGGATGAGGGAGCTGCAGGTTGTGTGGTCCAGCTGGAGAAGGTGAAATGAGGAGGGGAGTCACTGCATCCCTCTGTGCTGGCTCCTCAACCACTCCCCTGGGGTAGAGATTTCAGGGCTGCTGTCTCAGAAGAAACAGGGATGAGCCAAATCCCATAGCAGCTGGGAGCTGGGGGTTCCCCTCCCAGTGCTTTTCAGCTCCTGCAGGACCCTTTTCGGGGTCTCAGTTGCAGGGATTGGGGACTGGTTGCCTGGTACTGCTCAGGCGTTTCTTCCTGGGGCACATCCGAAAGCTCAGAGCCTGTTTGTGGCTCCCACTGGAGCCCTTTGTTGGGTTTAGCCCTGGCAAAGGCTGGTACCTGCCAGTGGGTGGGCACTGGGGCTGCTGGGTTCGAGTCAGCTTTGGCACCTAAAAGCTGATCTCTGGCCCCAAAGCTCCTGGGAGGATTCTGGCAGTGTGCCCAGCCCAGAGCTGTGTTCTGATACTGTGGTGACGCTAAACGTTGCCTCCGTTCAGTGGCTTTTCCTGATTATTTAATTACAGCTGAGATAACAAGCCTCTTGCACAGACCGCTGTAGTGCTGGCTGCTTTGGCTTCCCTTCGACGCGGAGCAGCGCTTGGTCAGCTTTCACCTTGCAAGAAGCCATAGGGTTTTGATGCTGTGCATTGCTCCCAGCTCCCTCAGCAGAGCCCTGTTCGCAGCTGGACATCTTCCTATGCAAAAAGCTGCAAACAGCAGCCTAAAAACCCCAAAAAACCAAACCCTCAGGATAATTTCCCGGCTCCTGAACGCCGCAGCTCACCTGTGTGCGGCTGGGTTGGTTGCTCCCAACCTGTTACAACCTTGCTGGTATTGCTGGAGCAGAGTCACAGCTGGTTTCTCTCTGTGGCTCCTAGGGAAACCTATTTGCATGTCAATAATAGCGAGGCTGGATAAACAGGGACTGCAGTTGGGTTGGGTTGTTGGTGGTTGTTTTTTTTTTTTGCCGCTGCTGCTGCTCTTTCCAAGAGGTTGGTTGTCTCTGAAGCCAGTTTATCAGGCAGTGTTGGAAGGGAGTGGCTGGCCTGGGGAGGAAAGTCGATGAAAATCAGGCTTTTCCTAACCCTGGGCAGATGGGAACATGTGCAGTCGGAGCTCAGCCCCAGACTGGATTAATCAAACCCTTGGAAAGATCAGTTGTAGGGATGGTTTTGGAGGAACTGGTGGAAAAAGAGAAAAAGGGTCTTTTTGGTGTTGTCTGTTCATGTCCTTGAGCCCTCCTCCCTGCCTTAAACACAGAGCTAAAAGCTCCCCCAATGTTTCATCCCCTTGTCCTTCGCACAGAGGTTTCCTGAACAGCTCTGCCCAGCTTCCTGGTGCTCTGAGCCCTCCCAGCGTGATCTCTCCCCTCTCCAGTGAAAGCAAAACACACCCCAAACCCCAAGTAAATCGACTACTCTCCATCTCTGCCCATCCCCGGGGTCTGGGCAGGGGGCTGCCCTGATAGCTGCCGATGTGCAACCCCTCTTCTGGGGTATCGTCCTGGCTGTGTCCTCTCTTACACAGCCACAGCCGAGCATCCCAGCAGTAATGAGCTTTCTCTTTACCTCCCTAGGTGCCAGAGTCACTTCCCTCTTGCTGCTGGAGCCAACACAGTGAATGAATCCCCTCCCATCGTCCCGCACAGGACTCCGAGGAACCTTTCACACCCCTTCCCAGCACTGGGAGCAGGAGGCAGTCGGCCTCACCACTGGCACCTCATCACGGGGCACGAAGGGCCACCCAGCCTGGGCACCAGCAGCTGGGTGGGGATGGCGAAGAGCCAGGAGCGCTGGCTGTGGGCTGGG
Source organism: Zapornia atra (assembly GCA_013400835.1). Lineage (NCBI taxonomy): Eukaryota > Metazoa > Chordata > Aves > Gruiformes > Rallidae > Zapornia > Zapornia atra. Next base: position 491,028 of record VZTU01033426.1, read on the forward strand.
GCTGGGTACGGGGGCACGGGGATGGCTTGTGGGTACCAGTGGCCCAATGGGACTGGGAAGGTGGAGGCTGTGCACCGGGCTGCATCCCTTGGCAAGCACATGAGGGGAGCTGTTAGGTGCTTTTTCTTACTTAGTTGGGGAGCTTAAGAGATACTATATTTTTTTCCAAGGCAGTGAACTGATGTTGGCCATGGCTGCTCTTTGGGTGACTTGGGAGTGTTTTTTAAAGGAAAAAGGGATTGAGAGCACCTGGCAGTGCCCATCCTTTGGCCGCTGTGCAGAGGCAACAGCTGCCGAAACAGCAAAGCGTGGGAGCTCTGGGCAGCTGCCAGCAGCGCCGGGTACCGCGGCGAAACAGGGCAGGTGCCTTTTGGTTTCCACTTTGGGCCTTTTTTTTCTCTCTTTTTTATTTTTTTTTTAATTGCCCCCCTCTTTCCTCACCGCAGCCGTTTGCGAGTTGGAGGCCGGGCAGGTCCCCACGCAGCTGCTGGGAAGAGCACGGCGGCTCTGTTAGTGTGCCAAGGCACCGGCACCGCTGCCGAGATACTCACCAGATAAAACCCGCGGCGTGCTCGGAGCCGGTCTTCTGAGCTTCCCTACCGCGCTTGCCGAGCCGCGCGTGGGTGAGGGGGTAATTAGCAAATGAGCAGAAACAGAAGCGCAGCGGGGCAGAGCTTGTGCCTCTAGTGAATCCTTGGAGGGGAAAGGACTGAAGTAGGGGAGCATCACAGGGCAGGCTGGGGTGCCAGTTCCTTCTTCCCTGTGCATCTTGGAGAAGGGAAAGGGTGGGCTGTAGCTTTGGGAGCCAGAGGTTGGGCTCTATCTGCCCCAGGTTGTCTGCACACACTGGCTGCCAACTGTATTTGGGTTTATCCATGCCAGAGCTTTCAGCCCGAGTCGCTCCTCATTCACGCTGAGGAGGAGGGCACGTGGGTTTTCACTGTTGATACCAGGAGCAGCTCCTGACCACCCTCTTCCAGGGCTGGCCACTACCAAAGGCTGGTCCTGCACCTCCACAGTATCCCGCTTCCCTCCACAGCAGATCTCGTCCTGCAGATGCTCTGGGTTTGCCTTTCTCCCCTGGATTAGGTTGAGCTGTAGCCTGGCCAGCCGAATGATGCAATGTGATGAAAAGCCTTGACTTGGCTTCCAACAACAAAGGTCTTTTCGGAGCGGCGAGCGCCTGTTGCTGCTGGGAAGAACACCCTTTGTGCAGAGCCGGTCTGTGATGCGCTGAATGACGTTTATTTACATTTTCTAGGCTTTTTTTTTCCTTTCTTCAAGCTGCCTGTGAACTTTAATAAAAATGATGATCTGGGAACCCGTTTGTGTGTTTTTCACAGGACTCTTCATTCTTAAGCAAGTTGGATTTAGGGCTAATAACAGGGCCGAGGAATAATAACAGGGTTGGCACTCAGCGGGGTGGTTCACAAACAACCTCCTAAGCAACCAGCCCAACTATAATTATTATTGCTACAGTGCTTGGGAAACTGAGGCACGATGTCAAGTCACCTCTCCGAGGTTAGTGGTAGATCTGGGAATAAAGCCCAGGGCTTCTCATATCCTGAGGGAAATCATTGTCTCCCTTCTCAATCACTGCTCTCACTCAACCTGACCATGCTGTGGATTTAGGAGAGGTTGCAGGTCTGTAATGCTAATCGTTGCCAAATAGGTTGAGGGGGCCCAGCACAGTCACAGCCATACTCCTGCAGGGAAAGCCAGCAGTGCCTAATGGGGGCTAGAAGAACCTGTACTTCTGTTTCCCTTATTTGGCGTCGCTTGGCTGCTGCAGCTCCCACGAAAGGGGCCTGTTGACAGGCGAGATGGACTTTCCAGCTGGTGCTTCTCTTCACGTTTCTCATCCCCACTAGCGAGGAGCCGGGGACTGATCCAGCCCTGCTCTGGGAAAGCTCTGGGCTCTCCATGGCTCCGAGACCAGCAGCTCCAGCATTGCTCAGGACTGGGAACACAAGACCATGGCTGGGAGCAACCTGGCAGCACCACAACGGCCTTGTGAGGTTACAGGGACTGGGAGCCCAGACTGCTGAGCAGGGAAGGAGACGGGGAGTGTTGTTTCCTTGGCCACGGGCGCTGGGTGGGCAGCAGTGTTGGCGGCCATGAGCTGGGCAGAGGTGAGTGCAAGGCACCATTGAAAATGCTCATTAAAGAGCCCTTTGGGAAACCAATTCTGGGTAGAAATTGCTGTTTGATGAGCAGGGGAGGGGAAAAGTGTGTGTGGGGGGAGAGTGTGTGAATGCAATCCCTTTCAGTTTTGTTGATTCAGGTTTTATATGGGATTCTGGGACTTTAAATACCAACCCCGGGAGGCTTTGGACTGGCCAGCTTTGATATGAGCCATGCAAAGACCTGCTCTTTTGTATTTATTCTGGAGCTTGTCTGAAAGACAATTCAAAAGCAATCAGCAGCTGCTGTGACAGCAGCAACCTGTTGCTATGGAATTAAACACGGTGCAAAAATACAAAGGTTTCTTGGTTGGCAGCAACAAAGTAGAAGGGGAGAGCGGGATGGAAAGGGATGGAACGGGCAGAATAAAGCTTCAGCCAGAGCGGGGCTGGGTTTGAACTGGAGGTACAGCGGGAGAAATGTAACCCTGATGTGTCAGGCTTTGCTGAAGGAGCTTTTTCACCATCTCAGCAGGTCGCGCTCAGCTTTGTCTGGAAGCGAGCGCTTGGGAAAGAGTCTCGCCTGGTGGCATTGCAGGGCTTGCACGTTCCCAAGCTCCTGGGAAACATGCCCACATGCTGCAGCCAGCCCTCGCTGCAGGGTGTCAGGAGCTCAGGCACCTTCTTCCCCATGATGTGGCTGGCAGCCCAGTGTGGCATTCCCTGGAGGTGCAAGGGCCTGCAAGGATACAGCCCTTGATCAGACCCAGGCATGGCAGCAAACTTGCTGGCAGGCCCAGGCCACCAAAAGGTGGCTTGTCCCACACTGTTTGCCTTGTTTTGCAGGGCCCTGGCCACACAGGAGAGCTTGGGCAGGACACAACTCCAGGGGAGACTCGGCAGGACACAGCCAGAGGAGAGCCATGGCAGGACACAGCCACAGGACAGCTTGGGCAGGATAAACAGAGAGCCTGGGCAGCACACAGCCACACAGGAGAGCTTGGGCAGGACACAACCCTAGGAGAACCTGGGCAAGACACAACTCCCTTCAGCCCCACACTCTTGCCCAGGGGCTCTCTCCACCTTGGTTCCTCAGCTCCGTAACAGGGTGCTCCCCACCCTCCACAAAGCATTTGGGAGGAGAGGGCAGGGAAATGCTCAGAGATGGGACCAGGCCAACAGGATTAGACCTCTCCCAGGTGCAGGTCTTGGGACCTTCATCCCCAGGGACTGGCTGTGCTGAACCTCCCCAGATGGAAAAGGCTGATACTCCCATGGCTCATTTAAATGAACCTCATAGTGCCTCGCTGGCTTTTAAATATGCATTTTCCCAGCCTGACCCCAGCTGCCCTTGAAATAATATTGCGTGGTGAAGCCCTACAGGGAATTATCATCTGAGCTCACTCTCCCTTTGTCACTAGAGTCAATTAAAAGCAGAGTAGCCAGTGATTTAATACCTCCAGTGTCTGAAGAAGCCCTACATCCATCCAGAGTCTGGCTCGAGCATTTTAGACACATAATTGAAGTGGGGGAGTGTTTTTTCCAGCCATCCAACATGCTCTCAAATTCATCCATGTCTCTGCAGAGCACTGAAGCCTCGTGTCCTTGGCTTGTCTTCTTCTCCTGCATGTTAATTAATACTCCAGCATTGCACACCCTTCCTGCAGTATGTGCCACATCAAACTGTTTTCCATGCACCATCTCCCCTGGGATAAACCCAACATGTTTTAGTCTCTGGAGAGGGTCCAGGCTTACAAACTCCCACTGCAGAAAATGCTCACCGATGAAGTCAAGCTTCCAAGAGTAGGGGAAACCATTGCTCACAGCTCCCCACAACCAACTGGAATCTTAAACTGGTCCCAATCCCTCTTGCTTCAGTGCAGAGCTGGGGAGGAGGAGGGGCCGGGTGCCCTCCGGCTACAGACGGGTGCGAGGGGTGGGAGTGAACATCAGAGCCTGAGCTTGCTCTTTCCTTCCTCCTTACAATTTCCCTTTTCTTTCCATTTCACCACCTCCTTATTGAACATCAGCGACTGTGCAAAACCATCAACCCTGCCTGCAGCAGTGTGACCTACTTTACCACCTCCTTGTCCCCTTCCTCGCTGACATTGCATGCTCAGAGCCCACCCAAGCCATTCAGTGTTTCTCAGCTGAATAACAAACCCAATTAGGTGGCAGACAGCCTGGCTGTCACCCTGGCAGCACTGGGGCATCGCACTCCCCTCTCCCCAGCACGCACTGCACCACTGATGACTGTGGCTCACGGCCACTGAGGACAAAGACCTCACTGTATTTGTGTGCCCCCCTCCAAATGAGGGTGGGGGAAGGGTTCAGGACGACTGACCCTGGCTATCAGATGTGTCCTTTCATTTCTCCTGACATCTTTCAGGGACCATGTTGCTCAGGAGCCACATAATGCACGGGGTTTTTCAGTCCTGGCTCTCCCAGGGAGCCCTGCAGAGGCTGGAGGCATGGTCAGGAGCCGTGCCAGGATGGCACAACCTGTGATAAAGCTGTTGGCTCCTCAGGCAGGACGTGATTCGATGACTGATAGAAAGTCACATCTCTCAGTCCCAGCATCAAACCTAACCCCAGTCCCACGGTTCCATCCAGGCAAAAACCTCATGGTCCTGCCCTTTGCTGCTCCCCTCTCCCCACCCCAGCAGGGACTCTTCTCCCTACCACCGTTCCCCAGGACACTGGCTCCGCTCCACCAAGGGTGGTATCTGTGTACTAAAAGGGATGAAGTAGAAGCAAAGCAAGGAGAAAAAAGCTTAAGAGTCCCTTTGGTTTCTGATTTCCCTGGCTGGGTAGGATGGAGACATCCCCAGCCCTGGTGCAACACCAGCAGCACTGGGGCTTCCACTGTCTCAACTCTCCATCAGGTGCAGATAGGAGGGCAAACCCCCGTTACTCCATGTCTGGGTCACTGGCCGGAGGGATTACACGTGCACACGTGAACAGGGGCTGCTTCCCTCCGACAGCCACTGCTCTGTGCCCAGCCAAGCACCCGCCACCTCCAGCCTTCTCCTCTGCCCATGCTGCTGCCCGGTCAGGCTTTGAGCTGCTCTGGGGCTTCCCACAGGGCTCTGTTAATGACTCACGGCTCCTGCTTTGCTCTAATTAGGCTCCTGTCTAATTAGGCTCACTGGAAAGATGTGGCCAATGAGAAGCAGCTGTTTGGTGAAAGGAAAAAGGAAAGAAAGAGTGTCTGGAGATGCTGAGTGCCGGAGGGAGAGACGCCAGGCTGCGGCCAGAGGTCAGGGGTGTCGGGAATTGCAGCTGAACTGTATCTGTGCGGGGGGCGGACCGTAAAGAAAGGGAAGAGCAGAGCAACTCTAACAACCCCTGCCAGGGACGCTCCCTGGGCTCAGCCCTGCCCCAGCAGGGAGCAGGAGACAAACTTCGGCTCCATCCCGCTGGGGACTGCCTGGCTGAGGCGCCGGGGTGTCCTCCAGCCAAGAGCGAAGGTGGCTGTTTATAACCTTGTTGAACAAGTTACTGACATGCCAAAGGAGCCCCGGGATGCAGGGAGAGCGGGCCAGGGCTGTGCAGGCAGTGGGGTGGTGGGAGCTGGTCCCAAACCTGCAGCAACCTTCCTGGAGCCACCTTGGAACTCAGGCAGGAGACAAGACTGCAGTAAAGCCTTGTTCAGGGGTATTTCATGAGGTGCCAAGATAGCTTTTTGGGGGAGTGAGGGGCACCCATTGAGCCTGCACATCCCTGTGAAGGCCGGGGTGCTCACTTGTATGGGTTCTCCTATCCATTCCTAGTGTTAAATATTATTTTCCCCTTAATTTAAAGATGTTCCAACCCCAAACAAATCAACACGTTGAGATGTTTAACATCCCCTCTAACTAATTAACAAAAACCCAGGTGCCTTCCATGGCAAAGGTGAGCTGCTCCTTTAGCGTTCACCTTGTGTCTGGTCACAAGGCATCTCACTCACTCAACCAACTAATTAGGGTTTTGCCTTTCCTTTTCTTACTAAAGCCTTCATGAATGAGCAACCTGTCTGCCAGCCCCAGCCCAGCTTCCACAAGTCCTCCCAGTCCTCGCCCTGGGGCAGCACTGGGACTGAACCCAGCAAGGGCAGGGATGTGGAAGCACAGGTAACACAATACTAAAGGTGTCACTAAACTGTCCCTCCAAAGAGCTCCTCCTGTGCTCACCTTTCAGAGTCCCATCTGAGCATATGGATCCTTTATGACTCCTACGTGGTGTCAGTGAAGATCCAACCACATCCAGATGACCCACCGCATGGCCCAGCAGAAGCTGAGACTGGGCAAGAAACCTGGGGAGCACCTAAAAGATTGGCCAGCATGGTCTGGGGAGAACATCCATTTCACCATCTTAGCCGTGCCAGAGTGGCTCAGGGCCTGGACTGCAGGTGGAATTGTGGAAAGCTGGTTTTGTATATTCAAATGGCCACACAGAGAGGGGCTGGAGAGGCAGTGTCCTTCCTTTCTTCCTCAACCAAAGGCAAGTTGCATCATATGCCCAGGCTCCCTGACAGCCTACGGAACCAGGTGGTTTGGGTTGTGCTGTGCAGGACTGGAGAAGGTCATGCTGCTTTGTTCCCTCTGCACCTTGGCCGCTCCCCGGCAAGATTCAGCAATAATTTTGCCTTTTCCTACACGATTTGTTATCAGTAAATACACTCCTCTTCCCCCTGTGACCAGCGCCCGTTGGATCTCAGCAGTGGGGCAAACCAGCACTGCCAGCAGCAGCATCTCGTGCTTCCAGCAGCAGAGGCAGCCGTTGTTTGTGCACTGCCAAGGTTTGGGGTAACCCAGGCGCCGCTTTTGTTGGGCATCCAGGTTGCAGAGCCAAGAGGGGCCCCAGGAAAACACACTCTCAATTAAACACCGTCCACAGGAGCCGAGGGTTCAGCACAAGCTTTTGTTCACTTTGGTAAATAGGTGAGCTGGGACGAATGGGAATGCAAATAAAATGAGGAACTTCTGAACAGCCACCGAGATAAACGAGCTCTTTCATCTCCTGCCCGTCTCGGAGCAAGCGCTGCGTGACCGGGCGTCAGCTTGGGGTCACAGAATCAGAATCACAGAATGATGTGGTTGGAAAAAACCTTTAAGATCATCAAGTCCAACCATTCCTGTTCTATGCTAAACCATATCTCTAAGTACCTCATTTATCCGTCTGTTAAACACATCCAGGGATGGTGACTCAGCCCCCTCCCTGGGCAGCCTGTTCCACATCCCCACAACTCTTTCAGTGTAATATCTTTTCCAAACATCTAATCTGACCCTACCCTGGAGCAGCTTGAGGCCATTTTCCCTTGTCCTATCACCTGTCGCTTGGGTGAAGAGACCATCACCCATCTCTCTACACCCTCCTTTCAGCTAATTGTAGGTGGTGATGAAGACTCCCCTCAACCTCCTCCAGGCTAAACATCCCCAGCTCCCTCAGCTGTTCCTCATAAGATTTGCCCTCTGGGTTTTGAATAGCACATGCAACACGGATGGCAGGAGGGGGGGGAAGATATGTGCAGAACACTGCTGGTAACTGGGCAAGGCAGGGGGGTTGGCATTTCCCAACCCCTGGTAAGAAACAGCCTGATGCCACCAAGCTGCGTTCATGTTGATAACCTGAAGGTCTTGATCAATGCACCTGCATCCCCTCTATCCCCTCTCCTTCCTGATCTCACCCCGAAAATAAAATAATACATGGAAATGAAGCGATTCCTCTGCTCACAGTTACAGGCAGAGGATGAAGGGGGCAGGTCTCCCTTGCTTCTTCTGCCTGGGGGGAGTCCCACACAGGAGTAGCAGCACGGTACATCGGGCCCTGTGCTGGCTCGGGGTGCTGGGAGCAAGCTCTGCTTCGGGGCTGTGCTGTTGGCACCCTCTTCTGCCTGGTCCGATGGCTGCAGGCGCTGGAAACACCCCTTCACCTCCCCAGGTGAGAGGGACGACCTCGATGAGAGTAACACCATCTCTGCTGGGTCTCTTCTTGCGGGGGACACGGAGGTACATAAAGCATGCAGCATCGCAGGTGCAAGCATCCCCCCTCCTGTCCCCATCCCCACGATGAGGTGCAGCATCTCCAGTTACCAGCCAAACGAGATAGACACCCCTGTGCAGAGGATTTGCCAGGGACACTATTCCAGTGGTTCTGGAGACTCTGGGCCCTACGACAGCATGTTCAGCCACCAGACTGCCACTTAACCCAGCTTACAGAGCTGAAGTGGCCAAGATAACAGCTGGGACACTTCCTCTTCTTGTAAAAAGATGAAAAGCCTTGTTCCTGTGTGAGTGTGTGGGGAACACACCCCCC
>VZTU01033426.1:499466-584594 GCA_013400835.1 Zapornia atra
CCCCCAATGAGCTGTGTATCATTCTGGCCATACGCCCTCCAGCTAAATGCAAATCTTCTCAGGGAAGGGAAATAAAGAGTCCTATGGGTGCAGACTGGACTCTAGATGATAAAGCAGTGCAAACATTTGATCACAGGTAGCTTTGCGCCTGTTGCTTCAGCCTCAGAGCGACAAAGTCAATAGCAGAAATACCAAAGGTGCAGAATCACTTTGGGCAGAAACCTCAGAGTTAAAATCAAATTTATTTAGAGGAAAAATGACTTTACAAGAGGTTGATGCTGATAACTAAAAAGGAAGATAAATAAAAGCTTGTTACAAAACCTAATGGTTTCTGGCAAGTTACAGAAAAACTGAAGAATTTTACAGTCAATAACCTGCTCACTTTTTACATAATTACAAATTAACATACAGCAATTAGGTTTTACCCTCTTCTTTAAAAATTCATTTTCTCAACTTTTTTTTTTAAACTTTTTTTTTAAAACTTTTTTTTTTAATGGGTTGAACACCAAAAATGCAAAGCATATTTATTTTATTTTTAAAGAAAGGAACAAAAACCAGAGGTATATCAGGTTATCATAATACACCTCCTGAACGCTCTGGGAATTACTCAAGTGCATTCCATAATAGTACAAAATGAACACCAGGCTAAACTTTAACCATAGGCGAACTGAACTGGGCATAGATTGTTTTCTAAATTGTATTTTGAGTCAGTGTTTGGTACTGAGGAAGAAAACAGTAAAATACTTCAGAGCACGGAAAGGATGGATACCTACAGACAGCTTAAACACGTAGGAAGCTTGCAGCTGTATGCAAAGCAGTGAACGTTGTCCTGCGCCCCCCCTCCCCACCCCCAAGCAATGGAAGCTGAATATATCTGGGTAGAGCATGAGTGTCAGTGGAAAGAAAGGGCACCCAGCCCTGGAAACGCGGGTGGGACGGGAGCCAGCGTTGCACTTTCCCATCACTCAGAGCATGAGGTGTAGGAGATGAAGCCAGTTCAGCTCGCCTATCTTTAAAACCTAGCTACGTGCTTGGATTGAGAACTGTCGGTTGCTGCCCCTTCTGACCAATGAAGCGAGAGTTCCGAGCAGCAGGGGAGGGGTTTTTATTTAAAAGGGTGCCTTAAATTATGTTGAATTCCCAAACCTGGCCAGCAGGGAGAATCATTTCCAGAGTTCTGGTTAACAAGGAATGTTTTGTGGGATTTTAGCAGATACTCTCTTGTGCCTCCTGCCCAGTCCTCCCTTGTCCTGTGGCCACAGACATCCTAGACATCTTCCTTGGGGTTTGGCAACTGATGAACCTCTTCTAACTCAGTGGCGTTTGGAAGGACTGGATTTGGGTGTCTCAGCGACAGCTCTGAGATATCCTAGTGCCTCAAGGAAGGTGCAAAGATGATCAGACTCTATGGATGCTCTTGCAAATCCACACAAGCTAGTGGCATTACTGTGCTGCTCAGCAGTGGTCAAACTTCAAGAGCCCACCCTCAGTGGTGGCAGCACCTGGGAGGTCTCCCAATGGCCCGGAAGGTTTAAATAACAGCTTAGTGCATGGAAAGGGCCTCACTTTACTTATTTGGTTGCATCCTCCCCACATCTCCTTTGCTCTGGGTTTCTCCAAGGAAAAGGAGATGGAGGGCAAACCACTGGCAGGACTGCTTCCCTGCCTGCTGCGAGGAAGGTGATGGTGACTCTCCTGGGGATGTATCTGAGCCTTCAGAAGCCAGTTCACCGTCCCTGCCACCCGCCCTGTCTGCAGTGGGGCTGCAGTCAGGTTCACACCCACACTGGTCTAAAAATAATACAAAAAGCTTGGCCCTTCCTCCCCTTCGGCGTAAAGCCAAACCAAACCAGGAACACGCCTACCTGCAGCTCAGATCTTGCTGGGGATGCAGAGGGGTGCAATGGCAAAGCTGATTGTCTCCACGTAACCAAAATAAAAATGGACAAGACCAGTTTTATTTAAAGTGCTTTATGGCATCAAACTGACATCAAGTCACAGGCTGAGATGATCACGTCATTTGAAAGAAGCTAAGGCCAACCCCACACAACTCCATCAAGTCTCACACCGTTTGCTACAGCTGCTCTCTATGGCAGGGGCATTCTCTGGTACCTCCAGCTAATACTGACCATGTCTGTACTTCATCTGAGCCCGTGATCCCACTACCCTGGTGCAGTGATAAAGGCCAGGCAGAGAAAAGCCCAAGAAAAGGGAATCTGATTCTTCCCCTCCATGAAACACTAGCACCACAAGCTCCAAGAGCCCTCACAGGGTCCTCTTCTTCCTCCAACAAGATGGGCTTTGCACAAGTATTTTTGGACTTGCTCGGTGTCCCAGGAACCCAATGCAAAACAGGGTGGTTTGGGTGCTCCAAGTGAGATCCAGGGACTGGCTCTGGGAACCAGGTACAGCAGCAGGCTGGGCAGGAGAAATAACTTGCTTTCTACAACTGCCGCAGGGATGCTAGGCATGGAACTGGAGCAAATGCAATTTTAAGGCCAGGAAGAGGAAAGGCTTTGGAGCTATAAAGCTGGTACCACACTACCAGACAACCTGCAGGGATGAGAGTGGGAATCTAACTCCAGAGACCTATGCCAAGCCTTTCCAAAGAAGACCTGAGAGGGGAAAAACAGAAGGCTAATGAGATAAGAACAAGCCCTCGCTGAAGGTGAAAGGAGGAGGAAGCAGTGTGGGACTAGGAGACTTCATTCCAAAAAAGTGAATCACAGAGTAACATGCATCTTCCAGGGACAAAGGTCTGTCCACCAGAATTTGAGACACAGTTTCAACATGCACTATTTCTGGACAGTGTATTTCTGACTCCCACGTGTGGCTTCTCTGACAAGGAACCCTGGGGACCTCAGGAGGTCACTTAGCAAATACTGCTTTCACCTAGGGCACTGAATCCTTGCACAAACCAGAAGAAATGGCCAAGCCTGGCAGAGACTCAGCCCTGCTGCCCTGGGTCACACATCTCCCTTTCTACGCCCTTCTCAGAGCCATGGGACATTCCCATGTCACGAAGTCAAGGTGTGTCAGGACAGGGGGATGAAAAGAGAAGCTCACACTGACAAGGGCTTTTACAGACTGAGGGGAACTTGCAGAAATACAGGGGACCTGAAGTCTGTTTACACAGCAGTGAAAATAAGCCATGCTCTGCTTTGGCTTCCAAGATCAGCTTGGCATGTTTCACAGATGCACAAAGAGCAGGGCAGAATTTACCTAGTGAAAGTAGTGGCTTTGTTATGAAAAAGGTAACAGCACAACACCAGCACACACCTCCCTCCAGCTCCTTTCAGGTTCAGGGGAGAAGAGCTGCCTGGATGTCTCCAAACAAGGGACCTGATGCCTCACATCACTGCCAGATGCTCCATGTTTTGCCTCTTCCTTTGCCTCACAGAGGTATGAGAAAAAAATCTAACCAACAGTATTTAAACAAGAAGCTGGCTGATAGGAGGAGTCTTGTCTGAAGCTGCTGCTGCTTTTCCCAGACTCTCTTTGGCCCAAAGATGCTCTGCCTTAAAGAAAGCTCTCAGTTCAAACCGTGTAACTCTGGGCATAGCACTGGCTGCTAAGCAGCACTGCCCAAACCCTGGGTTTTTTAAGAATCAGGGAGGTAAGAACATTTGGTTTACCAATCTCTTGGTAAGAAAAAAAAAAACAACCAACCAAACAAAAATAAACAAAAAAAAGGAAAAAAAAACCCAACGCCAACCAAACTGTCCCTCAAACAAAAGGAAAATAAAAAGTCAAAAGAAATAAAAAAATAAACCCAAGTAAACTTCTTTTAAAAAAAGAACTCTTTCAAATAAACAGAAAGATAAATATTTTTGCAAGCCCTGCTTGCAATTAAGAACAAGCACCAAATAATATTTAAAAAGCAAAATAAAAATAAACTCAATCCTTTCTCTTTCTTTCTTTCTTCCCCCTTTTTCTTTTCCTTTCTTTTTTTTGACTCTTAATAGTTTAGAGAGCTTCAAAAGCAAGCAGGCATTTAGGATTCCTGCGCTGACCAAGACAGACCAGTCTAAACATCCACCTCAGCAGCAATGCTGCTGGTTCTCAGCAGCACTGAGCTCTGCAAACCACTGTGGGTTACTACCTGTGAGAAGCCAGAGAGCAAACTGGAATCAAACAACAGTGCAAGAAGAAATCCTACCTTTTTTTTTAAAGAAAAACTGTTAGGAAAGGAAATGCACTTGAAGTTTCAAACTCTGAGCAAACCCTTGAGCTACTTGAAGCTGATAACGTCTCGTAACCATTTACAAATCCACTCAGGCAATTCCCCTGAGAGGCTCTGGAAGAACAAGAATTTTGGGACAAGGTTTGGCTTGCTGCATTTCTCTTCCCCCCGCTGAACACATCCCTGTTCTCAATGGGTCTACAAACACCTCGGGGTCCACATGACGAGAGCCACCCTCAGACCTTCCCCTCCTGCTGACGGCAAGGAGGGGATGCACGGGACACACCAGATGTACAGCCCATGGCAATGGAAAAGGACCCATCCCACCGTGCTTGGATCCATGAGAAGGTGTTACCTCCTCAGGAACAGTGAACAAGCACACAGTGTTGTACAGGGACAGGGACTAGGAGCCACTTCTTTGGCCTTCACTCTGCCCCCTGCACTCCCTTCCCTGAGCTGCAACGTCTCACCAAAAAGCTCTGACATTGCTGTTGTCTCATTCTGCCTTAGAAAGGAGCAAGGGAAGCTGACAACATCCAGAGAAACTGAAGCCCAGCAGTAATACAAAAAGTGTGTGGGGGGAAGAAATTACAAACAGAAGAACAAAGGTCCCTAAAAGAAGATTTTCAGCCATCTCTCCAGTAAGTCATCAGGCATGTAATGAAGGGATGTCAGATGCAACTGGAGAACTACACTTTGGCAAAAAAAAAAATCTTTACTTAGGGGATGGGAAGGAGTGAGCTAGAGCTCAAAGAGATTGCATTAAAAATGTTGCTTAGAGTTGTTCCCACTTGAGCACTGTCTGTTCTGGCTCCCTGGGGTTGCCTTACAACCGAATTTCTCTTTTCTGCATCGTTTTAAATATACCCAAAGATGTTCTGCTTGATTCTGGAAACAATCTGACATTTCAATCCTCTTTCCTATGGAAATCTTCTGGAATTACTTTTAAATTCTTACTGTTTTTTCCTCTGAATTTGTATTCTGAGTGCTCTTACTGCTTCCTGGCGTACGGTTCCTTTCTGAAACCAAACAGCCCATGTGCCATCAGCATCAATGAGCCCAAAAGGAGTGTGTGAGTCAGTGACGTTCCAACTGGAGCAGTAAGGTTGAGATATTTAATATCTACATGCTCCCTGAAAGTCCTCAGGTATCACCTATCCCCATGGGGCAAGCTGAGCTGGGCTGTACAGACTATAAGCATATCCCAGTGGATACACAGATACATATATGTATATATACAGTATATCTATATATGCCAGTGTATACGCACCATTTGTAGAGTCCTAATCTCTCACTACATGCTTGGTTTTGGTTATGTTCCCCAGAAAAGGGGAATCTAAAGGCACAGACCCCTTAAGGCTATATTCTCTCATCCTTTAGCAGTAAGAGGAGACAGAAAACATCTATCCCAATCCGTTTAACCCAAGGTTTGCACAGAAAGATGGTACGACTTGCCATGCAGTCAGCCTCTGTGGTGAGGATTCACGCAAAACCACAGGAGAGAGGCCCTTTCCCACCACTTAGACTTCAGAATATGTTTTATTTAAAACCTCCAGACGCTTGTCAGATGCAGGCACCAGCACTGTGCTGTGGAGAGGGCAAGGAGATGTCCACTGTACCAATGCTGAGAGTGACCGATGGAGCCGTCTGTGCTCAGCAGAAGATCTCCTCACCTTCCGGAGGTGCTTCTGACGAGTGAGAATCTGCAGCACAAAAAAACAGGTGGGAATCACTATGGGGATACAGCAGGTAGAGTGGGACTCCATGTGCACAGAAACCCCACTGTCTGCCAAATCCACCAAGCACCTTGAAACATGTCCAGGTCCCTGATGAGCTACTATGAAATTACATCTCATAATTGGTGAGCTTTCCTGGGAACAAGCTGGAAAACAGTGAGGTAATATGGATAAAGCCAGTCATCTGAGCATGAGATCCAATTCCATGTGGGTCAGAGGTTTGAGGTGCAGAACTGAGACCTAAGGGGATGCAAAACTACCAGAGAAGAAAACTCTTGTGGTTTTGTTTCAGATGGAGAGACAAGACAGACCAGCTGTCGGGGAAGGGAGGTCACTGGAAGGGTTTGCAGGTATCACTTCTAAACCCCAACAGTTAAAGCAGACAGCAACACCATGGGGGCTGCAACAGCCAGAAGCATCCCAGCAGAAGCTCCTGAGAGCACATGCACTGAAGCAAGACATCTTCCTCCTTGGAGCAGAACAAGCTGAAAAATAAAGGGAGAATCCAGCCCATTGGGGCTGTTCAGGATAGCATGGGGAAGGGAAGGAGCAGGGAGCGGAGTGTGTCCCTCTCACAGCCACAGGGGCTGCAGAACAGGCAGAAAAGCACACAAGAAATCGCTTCAAGCTTGGACCTCCACTCGTCGCAGCTGATCTTCTCCATTCCTGTGTTATCGATCACATTCAGAGCTAGATTCTGTGGCTACCACAAGTTCATTGGCTGGAGGGAAAAGACAACTCACCAACCTTGAAAAACACACCTATAACCTCCCCTGACACTCACCAGGCTGTTGGGAGCGATGTCCTCTGCCCTTTTTCTTCTTTTCCTTCTTCTCCTTTGGTTTGGCTAAACTGAAGAGGCGAGTAGGCATCTGGGGCTGATCCTCAGCTGCCTTGTTAGTCTGGTTTATTGTGCTAAGCAAATGGAAAGTGCTTTTCTCTTTGTGTGTCCTTGAAAGACTGTTCCTTTTGGGGGAGACGGACAGTTCTGCATCAGAGTGCCCTTGTTTAGGAACAGAAGGGCTCTTCTCCTTGGAGTCATCGATGCTGGACTGGGAGGGGACTCTTGAAAGTTTCTCATGTAGATTTGAAACCTAGGAAAAGGAAAACTGTTTCACTGGGGCATGAAAGAGGCTAGCAGACAACCTGGATAGGAAAAGTGCGTCCCAGTAGAGACAGAGGTTCTTCTTGTGAACTTCCAGCTCATTTACCTGCTAAAAAGCGGTCCCCATCCAGGCAAAACAATGAGAGGAGCCACCCTCTCTGTTTAAGACAAAGAAACAAGGCATATAAAGAGTAACGCTCCAGTATCTTCTGCTCATACATGTACTGTGCTATGTATCAACAAGCCAAGGGCAAATATTCTCTAAGATCTCAACACCAAGACTCACCCTGGATCGTTCGTGCACAGAGATGGTGGCAGAAGGCCAAGGAGAAGCGTGCCTCTCTGGCAGGGGAACACCAGCACACGGCACCGGAGCGGCATGTGTCAAAGGAAGCCTTCCCAAGCGAAAGATGAAAGCAAGCACATTCTTCCTGATTTCTCCCTCCCCTCCCCAACGGCTGTCTCAGGATATAATTGAGCCCGTGCATTCAAAGGGAAGATCAAAACAAGAGCTCAACAAAGCCTCACCGAGCCCTCTATTAATAACTCTGAAACATCAGGAAGATACCTGTCTCAGAAAGGTGTTTCCTTCTCCTGATCCCCCGGGCCCCACAGTTATTTTGCCTCTCAGCCTCTCCCATAGCGTCCATACCCCTCGCGTGCCTGTGTGTGCTCAGTGCTGGAACAGCTTCTCTGTGCACTCAGGAAACTTCGGGCCTGATCAGGAACCAGAGTGGGAGGAACCAAGGCTTCCTCTGATGATTTGCTTTTCAGAGCTCGCTGCTGAGCTCCGCAATTAGTTCATTCAGGCACCCAAAATAATTTCCATTCCGCAATCCAACATTTATAAACTAATTTTGCTACAGCTCTAAGCAAATTACATTCAGAATGAGTGAGTTACAAACAAACGATCAACAACAGGCTTAAGGTTCAAATTCAGCCCATAATTTGCCAAGGGATGCTTACTCTCCTCAGCCAGACTGCTGCAGTTACAAAAAAAATAAACCCCAGCTTGCTGAAAAATGCACAGAGCAGGATCTATGAGGGGGCTTTTCTTTCTGGTAGTAGGCAGCCAGACTCTAGAAGCCTCATTAGGACAGGTACAATATCCATCTCTTTGCTAGATACCAAGAATGCTTTTGCAGATGGATATAAGTGCACAGCCTTCCGCTGCAGTTATCAGCCTCACGAGTGGCTTCTGTGACAGCCGTAGGGTGCAAGTAACCTGACCACTCCCTAGGACTCAGCCCTCACAGGGAGAAGGCAAATGTCAAAGGCAGTATCAACCTCCTGGGACTACCCAGGGCATCTTCCCTGCAAGTCAGCCACCTCTGCTCTGCTGCCCGCCAACATATGGCACAGAAAAGGAGGCAGAGCTCAGGCTGTTGAAACCACCTACCATTCAGGACTGGCCAGGCATGCTGAACACACAATGTTGCATCAACGCTGGCAATGCCTTGGAAATTCTGAAGGTGCAACAAACACAGCCCTGCACATCACATGGAAGGAAAGAGCCTGGTTTTAAATACCGGGCCCTGCGTGTCTAGGGCTGGGTTGGAGTTAGTCCATCCCTGCTGGCAGGCAGCAGGGGCTGACTGGGAGCTCCCTGTGGGGCACAGCTTCCCCAGCAGCCTGGCCGTTAGCAGCATTTACCTGGTTATGCTCACGTTCTTGCTGCACCTGAGCTATTCGCTCCATGTCTTGCTTCAACTGCAGCCTTTCCCTTTCCAGCTGCTTCTGCGCCATGCGAAGTCTCTCCAGGTCAAGCTGATAGGAGGTCTTCTTCAGCTGCAGCTCCTCTCGCCCCCGCTCAAGATCCTGCTGCCCTCTCTGGACCTGCTCCTCTTTCTGGGCCACGCGGGCCTCATGGTCTGCCAGCTCCTTCTGCCGGACTTCCCACTCCTTGTCTCTCCTCCGCTTCTCCTCCTGGTGCTGTGTCTGCTGCTTTTTCAGGTTGGCCAACTCCTGGCGCTGCTTCTCCAGGTTGCGCTGCTTCTCCTGTTCCAGCAGCGAGGGTGGCCGGGAGAAGCTTCGGTTCAGAGCCCTCTCACTCAGGGCCAGCTTCTGGTCCTCAATGTAGGTGTCCTGCTGCACCACAACACCCTAGGAGAGAAGGGGAACAAATCACTGTAGTGCTCTCTGCAGGGAGAGAGTTTCCATCCCCAAAAACCTCAGGGTGCTGCACAGAACCCTTTCTTCCACCACCAAATTCACAGCTCAGCACTGCAGCCTTATGGCTGGGCTACCATAGGATGCTGGCAGAGCACGTTCCCCAGCAGCTTCCCAAATTCAGATGGGCATCAGTTCATTTAGGCAGCAGCTCACTCCAACAACCTGCTGACACGCTGACGGCAAGCCAGCCGCAGAGAGTTCAGACACACAGGGATGGGATAGAAAAAAGGGAAGGGGAGATGGGAGGCAAAGCATGAGCGCTGTTACTGGCTGGTGGGATGTGTAGTTTGGGCAAGCAACGTGCAAAAGCGGGATGAAGAGCTAAGCCTACCTGCAAAGCACTGAGCAGCTTATGGAGGTTGGTAATTCTTTGGAGGACCTGATGCGGGAAAACAAACGCATTACTATTAGATCTCACTGGGTGCCAGGGTATGCGTAAAGCATCCTCCTTTTCCACTGTAACCCACTGGGTCTGACAAGAAGTATGCCCAGTTTTTCTCACTCTTCATTTGCAATGACCATCAGCCCCCAGTATACCAACACATGACTTGGACATCTCTCAGAGATGTCTGGCATCTTCCTTGCTTTCCTAACCACTGGTGTGGCAGGGGAAGAAACATCTGCAGGAGCACCAAACAGCACAGACCTCATGGGAAATCCTGGGTTGTCTCTGCAAACCATTTCCCACAGCATCGACTTGCTCAAGAATAAGTAGAGTAATAGGGATGAAACCCAGGAATTCACGTAAATATTTCAGGGAAAGAACTTCAAGGAGTGAAAAAGAAGAATCTTAAAATGAACATGGACTATTTGTACTCTTCCACCCCTTGCTGACCCATATAGGTCCCACTATTATGAGACAGAAAACCTGCAATACAACAGGTATGTTCACAGAGGCTCTCTGGAAACACAGGTAAAAGCAAACACATTGTGCATCAATACAGAGTAAAGTACTTGGGAGGGATGCCCTATCCCTAGATGTACTTTTAGCCTAGCTAAAAATGTCTCTGAATCTCTCCTACAATTACTTTTAAGAAGAGACACCACCGCAGTGTTTGCAATAGTGGTGTGATAGCCAGTATTAAGAGAACCGCTTCTCATTCTGCCATTAGCGTTAATTGGGAGTTATGAATGTGTATCAAAGGGAGAACAGAAATCTAATTGCCCCAATTCACTGCACCTGCAACATAAAATTAAACTCTCTGTGTCTGCAGATGCACAATAAATACAGCCCTGTGCATCCTAGTGGTAATTAACCCTTGCTGCCTATAATCAGTACGTACCGCCCCGCTGGCAAGCAGATGACAATCAGCGAATTCCCTGTCTGAACATCCAAGGTTAAACAAATAAATGACACAGTGGGTTCAGTTTAATGTATTTAAAAGCCTACATGCGCTTCAGCAAATGAAATGTATTTTCTTCTACATTATCACCTATTGAGACAAATTCACTTGCCACTTAAATGAAGGAAACAGCTGAGCAACAGAATCAATTCTTACCTCGTTCCTTTTCAACACGAACATGGGATTAGCATTTCCACCCTATGAAAAGATCACACATTTAATATGAGGACAAATGAGAAATCACAGCGGATGTGTTCTGAAGCTGAACTAATGACAGACACATTAAACTCCCCTCCATCTTCCATTCTGGGAGAACTCGTGCATGTTTTTTAGGCAAGTTAAAATCATAGAAAATAAAATGTTAATTAGGTATCATTTTGTAGTTCTATGATGGATCAATCCACAGCAAGAATAGGTGCAAGGTTATAGTTGACCTTATCATTTCAATAACGATGCATAATTAAACACATGCTTTAGCTGATCTACAGACAGATGGCAGATAACCTGTGCCACAGAGGAATACAACTGATTTGCAATGGTTTTCAAGGCAGGATTCTAGCTACAGAAAAGTGGCTTTGGACTGTTCACTTCCAATTTGATTTTATTTTTAACTTCTAATTGTCATGAAATTCAGGCATTTTTCAAGACTAGAATTGTCTCTTGAAAGCTGAACTCAGTGGCAGCAGACAGATAAACCAAGCGATACCTTCTTTAAAATGCTGTCTGACTCTGTTCTCCGAAGGTCTTGAGCATCATCGCCTTCATCTTTCGCTCCACCTAAAGGAAGAAGCCAGCATTGTCACTGGTTATTCAGTATTTCAAACCACAGATGAACTTGCTTCTGCCTGAGAAATTTAATACAGGCAACTCAGATGTTTCACAAAAGGGGACACAGTACTCTTGACACTTTAACTAAATGCTCTTGCTCCCTACATATACAGAACATGTCAGCACCACCACAGAAAGTGGATGGGAGTTCAGATTAGGACTGACTTTGGTTTCAGACAATGTGCTGATGAATTTGGCACACACCTATTAATTGGTGCTCTGTCTAGCCCCCTCACTGCTGTCTGCTACCAAAGAATGCTTGCTGAGAAGACAAGAGGCAGAGTAAGAGCAGATGGAGAACAATAACAGAATCATATCAAGGTATATTATTGCAAGTAGAGTTTCAATGCCTCTCTTGTGCAAATGCAATTTACAGCTGGGCCAGATACTGCTGCACAATACCCTGTGTAATTTTATGCTAACAATTTCTCCTTAGCCTTAGCTATCAGAACCCTGTATCTCCAAAGGGACACCGCACTTTGTTTTCCTGTAACTTCTACCTGGATGGCTCCTATCAGTGCTCCTGAGCAGGACTGAACTGAGTTGTGGTGCCACGAGGGCTGCAACCCTCCCTCCATCCACACTGCCCTTCTGCTGGTGGGCAGTGAAGGAGTTACACATCTCTTCTGTCCTCTAGGTCTTGCCAAGACTTCTGCAGTCTCCCTGCCAGCTGAGATGCAGCCCATGGGAAAAGCCACACCTGCAGTGATCACTGCTGCTCTTTTAACAATAAACAACTTTACATACACCTGTAGCTGCAGTAATGTGAAGGATACCATACCTAGTGCAAAGGCCCTCTCCTCCCACCACCCCATGGGGGGCTTTGCTATTCAAGGCTCAAATCCTCTAACAGACTTTTTCTCCTGGGACCTTCCACCTCTTTGCAGGAGGAAACACCTCCCCCTTCTGCCTTGCTGGAAAGTAGAATGAAGGGGAGTCAGGTTAATAAGCCTTGCCCAAGGTTGCACAGGTTGTGAACAGAAGAACTGGAGATAAAAGCCAGGTTTCATGCCTCCCGGCCTCCAGCTGAACAAACAGGCCCTTCATTCTTTTCCCAAATTCTCCCAAGACCCTACAACTATTGAATTACAATCTAATTCAAAAGAGGATATTTCTACAGAAAACTTAAGAGCTGGGCAATGAACAGCCTGAGGTCGTCCCATTCATCGCTGCAACAGAGAGGCACAACCCTAAACAAACCCCTCCAGTGTGAATATATTTGTCATGACGATGCCAAGGCCCGCAGAGGGCTTTGTAGCTTTCCAATAGAGCTGGGAAAACCTCTACATACTTCTCATGTCTGACTGTCTGGAGCTAACACTGCTCCTTTAATGCAGAAGGTCAGACGAGGTCCAGCAATCCCAATGCTGAGACAGACACTAGCGCAGCAAAACTGGCTGTATTGGGAGTATGAGTGAGACCACAGAGAAAGGAATTTGAGGACAGGGAAGTTTCTGATGACTAGGGGAAAGAAAGAGAGCATTGGGAAGCAGCCAACTATGCAGCTGAAATAAATATTCACACGTTTCTTTGGGAGAGACTTAATAGCAGGACAACACAGTTGTCTGTGCAACACAAATGCACAGAGACCAGAGCCAGGGGAGAAGGTGCCTAATTCACCAATATCCTCATCCATTTGCAAATGCATCAGCACCAGGCTCCTAAAGGAAGGTAACTGAGGACCAAAGAAGAGAGCTGCAGATACTACAACACCATGAAGAAACTAACCTATCAAGAAGCCAAATGTCTTCCCGTGGCATGTAAGTGAAGTAGTCAAGGTGATTTAGAAAGAGTAGAGAGAAGCGAGGAGCTTCCATGTTTAAGTCTCATGCAGCTAAAGGTTCTCAGCTACCATCATTCCACCTGTACCTAGGGTTTTTTTTTATTTATTCTATCAACTGTTGGAGAGGAGTTGGGAAATCCAAATCACCAGCTGCTAGAGTCCTTCTGAAGGAAGAGGATGACATGTATTATTAACAAATGCTGATGCACACAGATCACTCACCCTTGGAGTTCATCTGATGACTGTCAAATCCTCCAAAAGTTTCTGCCCTTCTAGGGAGACAGATGGGGCCAACGCCTCCTTCTTGTTCCATACCAGTGCCCAAGCTCCTGTTCACCAGGTCGTGCAGCAGTTCAACTGATAAAAAGCAACAATGTCTCTGTTAAAGACCACCTCAGGCTTCTGAACTACTTTTGTGCCTGCCAGAGCTCAGGTCAGAAATTCACATGCTTTGCTGTACTAGAAAACCATGTTTCTATGATAATGGTATGAGCAGCATGCTTTCCCCTTGCAAAAATTCAGCCTGCCTGAAAGTCCAATTTCTGTAGCTCTGTAGAGGCTCACATCTCCCTCTCTTTTTCCAGGAAACCCTGGTGTGCTCTGACAACAGCATTTAACAATTTGTAGCCTCTTCAAAAATCCCATTGGAAAGCTGCCCCGGAGTGTCCATCTACCTTTGCCTTTGCCGGCAGACTTGCCTGTTCCTTGCAGGAACCCCAAGTGCCTGCTGGAATTCGAGCCCCAGTCTCACACGCTGCTGAGATTGAAGCCCAGGCAAAAGGCTGGACGGTCCAAATTTCGGTAACGGATAAATCCTGCACCTTTCCTGACCTCGGTGCAGATTCAATGCATGGTTGCTTTGTGCTGACTTCTTTTATGTGCTGACTTCCCTCTTTCAACAGCCATCAACATCTGCTTCCTCTCCTCATCCTCATTACCTGTCCCTGAGACAATACTGTAAGTAGCAGTATCTCCTTATGTTGTTATTCTGACAAAATGATGACTTCCCCTGCAAAACTGGTGCCCAAGGACTGATGGCTTCACTGACAGCTTCACCCAAGGCAGGTTCTTTGGTTAGTGTAATTAACATGTCACCCTGACTTGCTCACCTTCATTTACTGCAGTTTTCATGATCGCCTCTCCTTTTGGTGCCTCATCTGTGTTGGCTCTGAAGAGCAGCCTGGAGCCTGGCATGTCCTCCTGAAGAGAACTGTTTGCCATGTCCTCAAAGATTTTAGCCTTCTCCTCCAGCAAGAGGTAAATCTGTTTGTCCTTCTGAATAAGTTGTTCTGTGGGGGTGAACAGAAGACTGAGATAAAAGCAGAAAATAAAAGCTTTGGCAAAGAAACCGAGCAATTCCTGAGATACTGGCCCCATCTAGTGGAACTTGCTGATACAACCGTGCCCTGCACAATCCTATGCAGCAACGGCACCCAGGCTGAGGTACACACAAGGATTGCCAGTTATTTGCTGGTTGCAGGATTCTCACTCCTTTGAAAACACTCCTAGTTCAAACACAAAACCCAACGCAGCAATTCCTGTAATTTTTTAAAAAAATGCTTCCCCTCTCTGTTCCCAGGCAGGATTTTACCTTTCAGTCCTCTCCATTTCGCATCTGACAACTTCTTTTCAAACTCAGACTCAGAAGGGACTCCTTCATCTTCATCTTTATCCCTGGACAAGAGACATCTCTCAGTCACTACCAGTACATGACCGCGTGCATCACCTGGCTTTCAAGAAGAGCTTGGTAGCTTACATGATGTTCATCGTGTCTTGAATGATCTGTATCCAGCCATTACGCTCTTCTTTGGAGCTGGCATGGACTTCCACCATTTCGGGATCTTTTCCACCCATGCTGATCAGGAACAAACCCTTCTCTTCATGAGCCACTTCTCGTACAATCAACTTCTTCAGAGAGATCACAGTGGATTTCTGGTCCTTTAGATGGAAAGAAATGGGTGAGGAGGGCTGAACAGTAGCACTAGTTCCCAGATCCAAACTGGCATTATAAAGGTCCAAAGAACCATATCACTACTACTGTCAGGTTGTAAACATTTTCTGAACTTGTTGGCTAATTAAAAAAATACTAATTTGAATGGATTCAAAGAAGAATTCCATCAGTTCTGTAGGAAAAGCAATTTCATCTTGTTCTATTTCAATAAAGAATGAATTTAAAATTGATTCTGTGGTTTTGCAAACTCTACCATGTTTTCCTCTAACTCCAGCAGACCTTTGATCTCATCTCCTGCCTGCACTCTCTCTGTGATTAATATCACAGCTCCTTAAACTTACTTCTGATTGCTAGCACCTGCTTCACACACATTACCTTCACAGTTTCTCCCTAGGATGGAGTAACATCTTGTTTTCAAATCCCACAAACCCCCCCAGCTGTTCTCAGAAGCTCACAGCTGACTCCGTGGAGAAGACTTGTGTTCAAGATGACGCTGGTTGTGTGCTATGGTTTCTGGGTAATGAGCCTGCTCAGTGTCGCTGTTGTGTCATTTGCCTATGAGTCAGCTCCTTTGTGCATTTCACAGGATGCTACAACTGGAGTGACTGGGTAGTGGTTCACTAGCAGGACTTGCGTGCAAATGAGCTGCCCCTGAGTAGTGCAGTCTGTGCAGTCATTGGTGAAAGCGAAATAACAAATTATCAGCTTTCAGAATGTTCAAAGCCTGGAAAGGTCACAAGGTTTAGCCAGTCTAGACCATGCCTGCAAGGTACAGCCCCAACAGACTCAATTAGGTACCAGGTTTTCTTTAGCAGGTCACTGTGACTAGCCCTTTTATGAGGCCTGCCTTCAAAAGCTAATGGCTTTGGTCCTATGCAGTACAAATATATTCCTCTGACACTTCTTTTCAAGCTGTTCTGTTGAATTTTCCGTAGTGGCATTTCACCACCCTGCCTGCCACAGGAGCTCACATCTCACCATGTATGAGGACACTTCCTTCTGCTAAGCCTCATTTTCACAATGTTTTCATTATCCTGCTGCCCCCTCCCACCCCAACTGCTCCTTCAGTTTGCACAAACAGCAAAGCAGGAGGTGTATCAAGTGACAGGCAAGATTTCAAGGCCAATTATCAGCTGTGCCAAGGCACTGTAGAAAAGGGAGGTGGGGCATGAAGACATGATTTCCTATCAAAAAGAATGGAGCCTGCTTAGCAAACAAAAGTGTTATAAGCAAGAAAATTAAGGTTTTTTTAGAAGGCAATGGCTGGCTTTGCCTCACAGCATACACCCAAGGTTTCTCAGGTAGAAAAGGAAAGAGGACAAAAGGCTGAAGCCTTACCAATGAGGCAAAGACATACTTCTGGTCTTTCTCCTGCAGGAAGATGAGCATGTCAGAGAGGAGAACAGCCTGGACTTCTGCAAAAGAAAAAGCATACCAGTGCAGTATAACCACACAACCCACCCCAAAACAGGTTTGGGTTAATAAACCACTGCCAGGGAGCACTGGGGCTGTTTTTGAAAATCCTGGAAGCAGGGTCAACCTATCAGTTAACAGGAGAGGCATCTCCTAGAGATGCTGGGTCAGGTTGGCTCTGAACTGACTTTGCTTTAAACAGGATACAAGAGCCCCTGGGAAACCTGCAGGATTTTTTCTCCTCGGTGGGAGCAGGGGTGCTCTTCTCCAGCCAAACGCTAACAGTTAAGTCACAGGCACAGCAGCGAAAGCTAGAGACACTTACTGAATAGAAGCACTGTTTTGTCAAACAATATTTTAGCCCTCAAGCAAAGTAACTACACAGGAAGTTTTTGGGTTTTATGGTTCTCTTGATGAGTAGTTTGCGGAGTGTGAATTATCATGCAATAACAATATTTGTACCCTGCTGTTTCTTTCCCAGGAAATACTAACTTCAGGAGCCACCACAAATTCTGCTCACAGACAAACACAACTCTTGCCTGCTCCAAGGAGAGCTGACACTCTGTGTGAGATCCAGGACCTGACTTTCTATCACGGGAGAAACACAGTATCAAGCCAATGGAGGATTTTAAATCAGAATACAGCCTTTTCCCAGAGTACATGTTCAGCTTTCCAAGTCTCCTAATGACACATCATAAAGTTGCACAGCAACTACCAAGTATAATGCCCCACCCAGAGACCTCAGTACAAAGAGTTTTTGTGTAATGTACTTGGGAAATCTTGTGACAGAGAGGAAGCAAACCAAAAAGTTAAGTCATCCTGTGGGTAATTCCTTCCATTCTGTTCTGGGAAGATGGGATCCATTCCAGATAAAAAGAACCATCAAACTTTAATCAAAGCTGCAAAATGAATG
Source organism: Zapornia atra (assembly GCA_013400835.1). Taxonomy (NCBI): domain Eukaryota; kingdom Metazoa; phylum Chordata; class Aves; order Gruiformes; family Rallidae; genus Zapornia; species Zapornia atra. Next base: position 516,894 of record VZTU01033426.1, read on the forward strand.
CAAAGCTTTGGGATGTTTGCAAAAGTCAGTCTTTGACTCTGTTCCTCTCTGTCATCTGTGCACTCTGCAAGCGGGGAAATGCTAAAAGCCTCAAAGAAAAGTGCTTCCTATACTTCTCTGTGCTCTATTTCACATCTCACAAAATAGCCTGGAACATAGGAACAAGTTTCTCTCTCCCTGGGCTCTGCAGCTTGTCTGCAGGTCCTGCTTTTGCTGGGAGCTTACATTACAGACACAGGTATGTTTATGCCTTTCTGTGACTTAGAAATGTACATACAGACTGTCCTTCTCACAAGATTTCACAACAGTGGCGTAACTTCTTCATCCACCATCTATAGTCAATGGTAATCTTACACCATCTGTAAACTTCCCGTTTCTAAAACATCAAAATAAATCATGTCCAACAAGGAATTTCATGCTACTACTGCCTCCCTGCCCAGCATCACACCAGGCTACCAGTCCCCCATTCATGCCCAAATACCCTGGTTTTATCATCTGATACTGGGAACAAGAGAAAGAAAGCCCAGTCTTCCCGCCCTGTTGTTTCTTACTAAAGCTAAAGGCTTACTTGGGAGATTTAGTGTTTAATTCACTAGAGAACTTCAGTGGTCAGCAGACCACAGCACCTTAGATAAACTATTTCCATCTGATAATAAAAAGAGCAATCCAAGAAAACATCAACCAAGCAAGAAACAGCTGCAGGGACACAAGAGCCTCTCCTGAAGAGTTTGCATCAGCAGCTCAAGACATTCAAGGGCAATGAGTGCCTGAGACACTTCTCTGGAGTTCCAGTGAAACTGGAAGGTACCACTGAGCCTAGGCAGCCCTATTGCAGACCTGAGAACAAAGGAAAGGCTGTGCTGCCGCAGGCAGAGCCACCGAGAAGCTGAGGTTGAGCAGTGAGCACACTTCCTGGAATTGCTACACATGCGCATCGTGGCTCTGGGCAACTGCAGCCCCACCACGTCCTGCCCAGCCCAAAGGATCCTCCAGCAACTCTGCTCCTCAGCTGATGCACCAAGGTGCCGCTGCAACCACAGCCTTAAGCAGGCATGCTCTCAACAGGAGGAAGAGCACCTATCACTCCAGAAACAACGTCAGGAATTGGAAGTGCTGTGATGCGAAGTGAGTGCACACCACTGAGAAAGCTGCTGTCAAAATCTTGCAAAGAACAACAAATAAAGGCAAAAGACACCAGTTTGAGGACTAATCCTACATCCAGAGAGGGTGAGCTGTAGCCTCACCTGGCGAAAGGCAGGATCATCTTACCTTTTAAGCGTCCAGCTGTGCTTTTCAGTGAAACAGGCCCATCTCGGATGAGCTTCCGATGCCTCAAGTCCTCTCTTGCAAACATCTGACCACTCTTCATCCTCATGATGGACTTGCTGTCTGTCCGGCTGTAAATCTCATCCAGCCGCATTTTCTTTTCATATTCGCTGACTTTGGTGTTGACTGCAGCGATCACATCTTTAACGAGGTTTAATGACTGAGTCAAGTCTTGATGTTCCACTTCGTTTTCTTTGAACAGAAAGAGAAATATCTCAATTCGCTTCATTCTTGTGGACTCTTAACTTCCTGATTTTACTTCCTTTATTCCTCTTCTCCCTCTCAAATTCCTGTATTTTAACTTTTTTAACACTTCCCTGAAGCAGATAGCGCTTTTCATGCTTAAGGAGAGTTTCACAAAACCTTTCACATACATGGTTGAAGCCATGGACTAGTTCAATATACTTTGTATATGAGACACTGTAGATGAAACGCACAAATTAACCACATATTTTAGCCACTATCAAAGAAAAGCAAGCTGGGAGACTTTGGGAGTCTAAGCATGTTGCTCCTTAATTAGCTAAAGACAGACTTATAACAACTAAATCAAGGCACTTGAATAACTAATCCTAAATAGAGACATAAAACTGAATTATGCTGTTACACTGGTGTGAGACAGTGACAACCGAATTAGTAGGTCTATTCTAAGAAAATCTGCTTCACCTGAAAACAGGATCCAAGAAATTTACTCTAGAGGAACAAATACACACATAGAATTGTGGAACTGGTGCCTACCTTTGGTGTACTGCAGTATCCTTTGTAAAAGGACCGGGTACTTTGTGATTCTCTGTGTTACCAATAAGATACATTCAGAAATGCCAAGCCGCCTTACCAGGGAGCTGCTCATTTTTTTCTAAGAAAAAAAAAAAAAGATTAAAATTTCAGTTTTGCAGCAAAACACTCACCAGAGTGCAGAAAGGACACATTTTTTCCATTGACTATGGCTGCTTTACCAGGTCCTACCTTGACAAATGCCTGGAACCGCTTGTCCTTTGAGTAAAGATCTTTAAAGTTGTTCACTGCCTCATTATGATGCCCGCAGAAATTGCCGTATGTTGTCTTCATTCGTGCGGCGTTCTCCCCAGAGAACTGCAAGACATGAGACAGAGAGGTCCAATTTGCACGGAGCTCCTGGTGTGGTATCTCAGCAACGCCTGCCAGTCTCTTTAAAGAACTTGATGAAAACAAATTAGTCCAAAGCATCCTGAACCAAGCAAGCAGATCTCTAGAAAGCAAAGAGCTGAGTTTGGGACTTCACACCACAAAACCTGGTATTCTGCCTCACAGGGATTAAAAACCACCACCAAAAAAAAAAGACAGACAAAAAGAAGAGAGAAAGCACAGAAGAAGAAAAGTAAAACGACCCACCCAAAGTTAAATAGCAGGTCAGTTAACTGAGCCAAAAAACACAGTGGGGATACTTCTCTGTTGGCTACTGCCTATCCTCAGGGCTGTGGGTCAAACCATTCTGTGCCTGTCAGGGAATGCTGCTCCTCCCCCAATATAAACAAAATAGATTTTCATTATTAGACTTTCCTCTGAAAGAGGAAATGCTGAAAAAAGCAGAGATGGAGATTTTTTATGTGTGTGAAGAGTAAAGGTGCCATCTCCTATCATTATCTAACAGGCATAAGCAGGAGGGAAAGGAAGAGTGCCTGGTTTCCAGCTGTGCTCTCAGAAGTGCAAGCATTTTCCAGTGCTTACTTGATTCACCAGGATGTCACCTATCCTCTTGATAACAAAGTTCTTTTCACTTTTGTCTGCCAACGACTCCTTCTTCCTTTCCAGAATCCGCTGGAAGAAGTTACTGTGGATGTGCAGCAAATTTTCCAGGCAGGGAAAGATCTTGTCCACAACTTGTTGATCATACTGCAGTTCCTTTAACATTCCTGCGCTGTATACATCATTCATGATCTTCAGGGTGCGAACGTGATGCATTTCTGTCTGCATTAGCTCTGTACAGGACAAGGTCAAAACCAAGGTCACTGTAGAGTACATAGTCATAGAGTCATAGAATATCCTGAGCTGGAAGGGACCCATGAGGACCATCGAGTCTAACTCCTGGCTCCACACAGGGTCAGCCAAGTCAAGAGCATGGGATGGGTGCATAGTACAAGGAAAACCTGTTATTAGAAAGTTCTATAACCTAAAGCCTCTGTAAGCGGCTTCAGAAAATTTCACGTCAGGTATTGAAACATCAATCAACAGTTACATGTGTGGGAGAAATAAGGGGTAGAGGAGTCCCACAGTAAAGACCTTTGGACATCGCTGCTGAGGTCTGAACCTTCAGCGCTGATATCTGCTCCTTCCTATCGCCTCAGGGCTGCCCTCAACACAAGGAGCTTTTGCCATACGCGATGGGTCTTGCATTCAGCAGATGACTTCCAAGCCTACTGTGCTCTGCTGTAATGTAATTATATTTCTAAAAACTTCCAAGAATGGAACTAGCCAAGGCAATGTTCCTGTTCACTGACCTAAAGCTTCCTAAATCCATGAATGTAAGTATATGAAGAAGCTATCTACAATGAGTGAAAAATGAAGATGCAGGTATCTCTCACCGTAAATGACATCTTGCCGTTTGACAACATCTTTCTTTTGCTGACTTAGGAACGTGCAGTCCACTGCTTGGCTCCAGGACTCTGCCTCCAGCTGCTTGGAATCTAATTCCAGGTCTCCCATAAGTTGTCCTTCATTCATGTCTGCACCTTCACAAAGCAATGTAAATGCCATTAAGATGTGTCTAACTTGTCTCCTGTCTATTATTTAGGTTTAGGCTTTCTCTGGCAATATCACAGACATCACACAATATTCACCTTTAGTGACACAAAGGTGATCATTTGGATTTATACCACCTAGGTCATGAAAAGCACTTTTAAAGGTTATTTGCTGGTTGCACAAATCAAGTTCATAAGTTTTCCACAGTCCAAATTCTAGCTCAGAGAAAAGATAATGAATTCTTTATCTGCAATGCAACAACACTGCAGCAAAATTAAAACCCCCAACACCCAGTTTGTTGTCCTTTATTTACATCACTGAATCAAGGGAACTTATGACCCATGTGAGGTCTGTCCTTTTGAGCTTAGAAAGCTACAGCTGATGCTAGAACTGAACACTACATACATTGCATGTGCACATATATACATTTAGAAAAGAGTGCACTTTAATGAAGGAACTGGGAAATTTTGTCACCATGAGCATACCTTTGTTTAGTCCTTAATAAATTAAAGACTATTCTTCATTTTCAGATAAATATTGGTTAAGATGTAAAAGTACTGATTATATCCTAAGAAAACCCATAGAAAAATTATTTAAAACTTGAGAAATTAATTTAACTGAGTTCACTTTCAAACCTACAAAAGCAAACAGTTTATTTCACAGAATTACAGAATGTTTGGGGTTGTCAGGGACCTCTGAAGACCATCTAGTCCAACCCCCCTGCCAGAGCAGGATCACCTAGACCACATTGCACAGGACAATGTCCAGTTGGGTTCTGAATGTCTCCAGAGATGGACACTCCACAACCTCTCTGGGCAATCTGTCCCAGTGCTCTGTCACCCTCACAGAAAAGAAGTTCCTCCTCATGTTTAGGTGGAACTTCCTGTATTCAAGTTTATGCCCACTGCCTCTTGTCCTGTCACTGGGCACCACTGAAAAAGGACTGACCCCATCCTCCTGACCCCCACCCCTCAAGTATTTATAAATACTGGTAAGTTTCCCCCTCAGTCTTTTCCTCTCTAGGCTAAAAAGTCCCAGGACCCTCAGCCTCTCTTCGTAACACAGATGTACTAGTCCCTTAATCATCTTCATAGCCTTTTTTTGTACTCTCTCCAGTAGTTCCCTGCCCTTCTTGAACCTTCTTCTTCCTTCCTGTTCTACGAAAAATACAGCATGCAAGACATCAGCATGAAAAGGGTGACAGAGTGCAAAATCTGTGGCTGTAAAAATGGGCCAGAGGCACAGAATGAAATAGGAAATATTTTTCCCTGAGCTAAGTTCCAAGTAACTGAACTGTAACTGACACCTTCTAAATGTTTTCCCTAAATTCAGCAAGCACAAGAAATTACTATGTGGGGCTTTGTTTTAGTTTCTTATACTAATATTCTAAGATTAAAGTAAATGCCCTTTAATTGTCCATTAGAAAGGAAAACACACTGAAATGCCAACATGGATTTTCTATTTCTGGAAAGCAGCACTGACACCTTCCTGTTGCTGTAAATGCCATGGCCAACTCTTACCTTCATCAACCAGTGACTCCATGGATTCATTCACCCGGCTGATTTTATGTAAGGAGTCTGTGGACTGTGACAGAAATTTCCAAGTGTGTATTAAGCTGTCATCGTTTCCAACTCTGCAGAAAACCAGCACACACAATACCATTTATGACATAAAAAACCTAGCCAAACATACTTTTGACACACAGAGGAAAAGTGTTTTAAATATGAATTGAAAACCAAAGCAAGCCTTGCAGAGTTATGCACAGAAATCTACTTTTATTAATTGTTTCCTAACAGCTACCCACTGGGGCTCAACAAGCTGCAAGATCTATAGTTCTGAGTGACGGTGCTTTTTCTATAAAGAATCACACCTGAAGCTTCATGGTCTGGCTAACTCCTTTTCACGACTTTCCATTTTACAATCACTTCCCAACCTCACTGTCATTGGTGCAAGCAGTGCAAAAATGCAACTTAAAAAGCTATCCAAGAGTCTTTAGCACTAGCTCTGAGAAAGAGCAGAAAAATGGACTGAAATAAAGTTCACTGTGAATAGCCAGGACACACAAACTGCCCTGAATATGCCAGTCCATGCTATTGCCCCGTGTGTAGAACTACCTGATAGGTAGAAAATGTAGGGACCACAAGTTAAATTTTCTTCTAGTTTTTTTTTTTTAAATTATGTACAATGCAGTTCTAAAGCACCATGAAGACTGGAGCTCTGTTCCTCCACTCTACTGTTATGGACACAAAAGTGAATACTGTACTGAGCTGCAGATGTGTCCTTGCGCAGTACCCAGCCCAAGGCAAGTGAATTTCCTCCTGGAGCCCACAGCATCTATATGAAGTGGCTTTAAATATAACCAGACCAGCTCAGATGCCTCTGAACTCATGCCATGACTAACCTAACCCAGACAATCTGATCATGCAGAAGACAACTGATGATATGATATATAATAGGGGTATTTCTGCTTTTGTGATCCTCTTTTCTGCATTTAACACAAATCATAGTACACAAATTTGTTTTCAATGAGATCTGAACTCCTCTGTGCTCACAGTGTTAGGTAATAAACACATCCTTCATGCATGCAGGGACAAACCTTACCCTGCTATGTTCTGTATTGAGACGCTTTTTGAAAGTGCTGTAGGCTGTTGTGATCTCCTGTTATTGAAGATTGAGGTTACGGTGTTTTCATCAGGAGCAAGTATTGCAGAGCGAGGCCGCTCCTTTGGTTGTGAACCTGGAAGGGAAGTGTCAGAGAAGTCAGCTCGTGCAACTGTGTTAACTGTGTTGATTTAAAGAAAACGCTCTAAAATTCACTTCCTTCTCTTTCTAAAGTTGTCACCAGGAGATCTCAGCTGTTAGAAGCAGTTGTATGAAGGGACTGACGATCTCTGTGCAGAACCAACTCCACTGAACCATGCTTAAAAGATCTGGGTGGGACCTGCAAGTCTAGTAACCTAACATACACCTGGGGAACTGAATTTAATTGTATTTGATAAATAACTGCATGTAGAAATCTACTCTGTTGCTTTTTAATTTCCCTGGGCATATGATTATATACACCTTCCTGTTTCTGGTTGAACTCTTTGAAGACAGGTTTCTCTATTAGTAAAAACCACAGAGAACTGCTAACCTTATCTCATTATACTATCACATACTTTTAACTATTTTTTTCATATTAATTCCAGATTTCCCTTTCTTTAGATGCATTTCTGTTTTCTGGAGGGATACCTCTGAATTTCATGAGAAATGCCACAGTGAGTACAGCTGTATCGTACACTGTGGTTCCATATAGTAGAACTACTCCAAGCTATCACTAAATAAGCTTATCAAATCATGGCACTACAAAACACATGTGGGCTATTTCACTCCTATTCCTTGCCCTTGATTACACTGTGTAGCTCCACAGTGCAGTGCAACCAGGAAAAGTCTGTCAGTATTGCTCCTATTCAAAATTAAGCTTTCTGCTTTTACTACCTCAAAGCATAAGACTATTTAATTGAAAGAAAAAATGTATTTTGAACAGGCATCCTCTCCACCTGCAATCTTAACAATTTCTGTTTATATAATACCCACAGTTGGATTCTTTCCAATGTCTGACACCCATGGACGGAGGCTGTGTCTTCCAGATTTTGTGGGTTTACCTGCTGTAGGCATTCTGCAAGCTACAGTCAAATAGCTAATTCTAAATGTGACTTTGCATTTGGTTAAAGCTACAGACACTGCAGAAGTGGGTGAACTCTGCAACTTCACTACAACTTCTGAAACTTGCTTATCATGCACAGAAGATGCTCTCCCCCCTGTTCTGATAAACACTTATCTTTCATACTATTAAGTATTAGCTGACAGAACAGTTAAGAACAGCAGATATGGACCACCACCAAAGCAGAAGGAAAGGAAATTTTCTTACTTTTGTTTCTCATGGTTACTGTGGGTAATGAAGAGGTATCATGTGCCTGCAGCATCCCTCTCTGCGGCTGAAATAAAAATGAAATTCACTGTAATTTCTTCCTCTCTTCTCCCACCAGGCTGGGATACATAACAAAAATAAAAAGCTGGGGCTTTTTTTCTGAATCCTCTCAGAACAGATTAGCTCTTGACTGTAAGTGTATTTTTTTATATACATGTATTCATGCACACACACGCCTCCCCCCCAGTCCCTATCAATGAGATGGGCAAAATAACAGATGGAGAACTGCACAGCAAATAGGAAAATGAGAAGAGAAAGTGCTGACAACACTGAAGAGAACTGAGAATCATAATTGTATAAACATTAACTAGCTTGGAGAACCATACTGCAGAAGAAGTTCCTCACATTTGGGGCAAGCACAAATTCTGTGTGTTCCTCATATAAACAACATACATATTTAGCAGTTTTCATTATGCATTAGATACACATACATTACAGGGGGCAACATTTGAGAATTAAGGTGCTTAAGGGTGCTGGACACCCCTGAATCTTGCCAGGTTTGTTTTTAATCGAAGCACAGGACAGACATGTCTCTTAAAGTCCCTATATACTGCAGGGAATTTGCTGCCACCAAACCCTGTGGCACTGACGTAGAGCATCACAGATTTGGGGACAGCTACTATATTAACATGTGGCTCTGGGGAATTTCAGGAGAGCCTAGAGTAATTATTCACAGGGGTTGAAGTTCTTTCCAACAAGCTGGAAACTTTGGGATGTACGGTAGATGTTGCTATATATCTGCAAGCTAAATTGTTTAAACTTTTTTGTTTATTCAGTAGAGTAAATGAAATCTCTTACCTTCATTTTGACCTTTGCACAAGAAGCAAAGCTCTCCTTGCAGCCTTTGTGAACAATTGCATTGCAGTCTGTCAAAAGTAAAAAAAACACACATGACCAATTAAGCAAAAAACACACAGAAAAGAGGTCAATTTTTGCCATTTGTAATCCCAACTGTTATCTTGCACAACTGAGAATTGCAATTTTCAGGCATCATTGTGGTTTACATGCAAAAATACAGATACTGAGAGACAGGATGCTTTCCCAGATAATTAGCCCCTTGTTTGTTAACAAGATTTCCTTGTGGAATTTAACAGGAAATTCTGTTTAAAAATCAATGCAAGGTTGAGTTGCCAGGGTCCTAATGGGTCTTAAAAGAAAAGAGAAGCAAGAAGAGATAGAAGAGATGGAGTTACTCCTCTGAGAGAAAAGGTGGAAAGCAGATGTGGAAGACAGAAACAGAAACCAACGGTAGGGCCAATATTTTCTCTGAAAAAACAAATATTGCTCTTATCAAAATGAGGAGTACAGAATCCAATAGACAGGAAAATTAATTTACATAAACTCAGATTATCAGTACAGAAGCCAAGTGCTACCGTACTACAGAATTATCAGAAAAGAATCATCTGTTGGGTGACTGTGTCCATGTGGTTGGGAATTCCTGCTGAAAACTAGACTGAAGCCACTTTTCTGGTCCAAAAGCACCATCAATGCAAAGAGCATCTTGCTTTAACACCACCCTTTACTGCAAATATGCCAAAGCAAAAGCTGTGTACCGGGAATACCATGAGTCTTCCCACGGTCTCAGCCAGCAGATTTCTGGGAATCAGTTTTTAAAGATGATTAAAACTGTTTTTTTTAAAATCATATTTCATAATCAGGTTCGGAGCATTAACTCTTCTGACAGAGGTTAGCAATTGGACTTGATGATCTTAAAGGTCTTTTCTAACCTGAATGATTCTATAAAAGACCACAACTCAGATGCTCTCAGATGAGATTCAGCAGCTTAGAGAAACCTGTTATTTCCACTCATTCGTGGCAACACATATGAACGCAGATCATGAATTATATTTTAAGTGTATGCTGTACTGTAAGCATAAAGTTCTGAATTATTTCTGGAAGAAACATGAAAGGGAAAAAAAAATTCCACACCCAGAATGACAAAATATGCTCACAGTCCTACAATTTCTTACATTTGAGCCTGCTTAATAAAAGCCAGCAAATCTATCAATATTTTGAAAGAGGTAATGGGAAGGCTACAGAGGTAAGGGCGTTCCTATTTTGTCACAATTTCCTGTGTTAAAAAAAAAAAAGACACAAAATAAAACTGCATGTCCTTGCAGGAACCCACACGCATAATCACTCTGTCAAATCAAACAGAAAAGAGAACCCGTTTCCGTGCACCAGTAAGAGGATACTGAACTGTTAATTTTATATTCAAGCCTGAAGGCAGTTCTTTACTATGTACCATTTAGCAATAGAGCATTTTGATTTTTTCAGATTGAAAAATCTAGTTTCAGGGACTTTATTCCCCCAGTTTGTCTTTTCAGCATGCAGGAAGTTCCAATAATAATAATAATAATAACAACAACAACAACAACAACAATAATAATAATAATAATCTTCTTTCTGCATCACTGAGCATTAAATATATATATATATATGACCAGACAGAGTGCTATTAAAAATTAGGATTTTTTGCTTGACTATTTCTTTTAGAGTATGCTAAACATTTCAGCATTGACTCATTGTTTCAGGAAGCTGGGGGCATCACTGGACTTTGATTTAAAATGATCCCATGCTTTAAAAGGCATTAAGAAAAATTAATGTGCAAGAAAAATGGAGCAGCGATGGTAGCAGCAAAACACAGCCTCTTCCGTAGGAAAAAAGTAGCTGACAACAGCACAGGAACAACAGAGCCTGTGCTGCCAGTTATCAGTCATTCCCAAGGCATGTGATGGCTGATGTTAAGAGGGGATAGGAGAAAGGACCACTCTCCAAGGTGAGCTTAGAACCTGGGCACTGGCTGAACTCTTGTGGCATTCATTGTCTGGCCAGTGCAGAAAGCTTACTATCATCTCCTGTTGTACCTTGAAAAATAAGGAAAGAACATCTATGCAGAAACGTGTGACACGGTTGGGTTATTTTAACTCATTAGGATGTGGAGAGTTAAATCGGGATATATTTGGTTTTAAGTGGCTTCAGAAGCTGTTAAGAAAGTCGAGTGGAGAAAGGTAGAGGAGGCACTGGAGCGCTCATAATTGTCACTGTTTTCCAGTTCCCATCAGGCTGACACAGAGCATGTCTCACGCAAACAACTTTGCTGAAACCTCTTTTCTTCCAGGAAACGCAGACCTGACATTCAGGATTCAGCTGGCTGCTCCTTCCCCTGCTCACCAGGGATGTTTCATACTCTGCTCATCTACCAGAACAGAGACAGAGTCTCCTGCTACAGCTGGGGAGCGATTCTCATATACTTTGATTCATCTCTAGGCTGGTGGAGAAAAAAATATCACTAATAGTGAGGAAGGGAGAGTCCTCAGCTGCAGTGGGAAAAAGTCATTGTGTCTGCATATTCTGTAGCTTTGGGTCACTGCAAAAAACAACCACCATTCTGGTCTTGACCACACAAACACTGCTGACCTTATCGAGCTACAGGCATGAGAAACCATCTGATAAGAAAAGGGAACAAAATAACCGATCTCACAGAAACCCTCTGCTGTGGTTCCCGCTCTGCCTGCGCTGTACTGCGCGTACTTCACATGCACACAGGTAGCTGCTGTTTGACCTGTGACGCAGTTTCACGTATAGAGGGAGAAAAGGGTTAGTATCTCTTTGCTGCACTGTGCTGCTCTCACTGAGGACTCATTGAAGCAGTGTTTCACAGAACTAAAGCAATATACTACAGGTGGGTGGGACATAAAAAGAAATAAAAGCCATGATCTAACCCGTCTTTCCCTGACCTCCATCCATCTTAACAAAGCACCTCAGGCCCAAGCTACAACATGCTGAAATAACCAAAGTCCTCCACCTGAGCATCATCCCAACATGCAGGGGCAGAAAGCCCCGTGGGATGCTGCGATGTCATAGCACAGGCAAGTAAGGAGGGTGCAGAAAACCTCCTTGAAGCCACAACTCATTTCAGTCCAGCTTCCATAAGGCAACACACTGCTCCATGAACCATTATTTCCAAAGTCTCCCTCCCACTTCACATCTTTAAGAGGAAAATAAAGCATAAGGTTTACATTTCCCAAATCAGACTTAATGAAAGACAAAAGGAAGGGGTTGGAAAAACCCCCTGACTCACTTGCACAGTAGTACGAATCCTTATTGAAAGGTTTCATACAGTGGTAACAGGTTGCTTGGGCTACAACAGAAGTTGCAGTGAAGAGATGTCCATTTAACAGCTTTTTATCTTTTTCCTTCTCCTTGGAATCTTTGTCCTTCTCTTTAGTCTTCTCTTTATCTTTCTCCTTTTCCTGCCGAGAGAAAATGAGCAAATGCCACGTTACTTTGCAGAGCTCTACTCTCTAGTTATAGATTCTTCAGTGTTTGCCTTTGGCACCATGACGATATTGATCGGCACACACCTTAACAATACCCATGTGTCTGCACCACTCTCTGTTTAAAAAAGTCAGCTCATAGTCCCCATGAATGTGGATTAATATACTATTAACTCTGAGAGCCTTCTGCACAGGTACCTCACCAGTGGAGACCAAATTGAGCCTGTTCTGAAGGTAACTATTTCCTTCCACCTTTGTTTTATATATGTTTGGTTTAATGACTTACCTCTTTTCTTCTGGGCTCTCATCAATCTCTTTGGCACTTTCAGTGAATTGTGTTAAATACAAGCACCACATGTAAATGTGCATCAAATTTGCAGCACAGTTCTGTTTTAAGGCCAACCCTTATTTGTGCTTATTATCAGCACCCTGATTTGTGCTTTGCAACTGCATTTTTAATGGAGAACATAAGCTTTTCCACAGTGCCTGGGCAGCATCACTGCCAGAGTATTTCCACCTCCGTTTTCCTTCTCGCTAGCCATTTTTTCAAGAGTTTCATGAAACCCCAAGTAACCATGTGAAGCTTTTTGGGGCAATGGGTCTTTCACAAACTCTCAAACTATGGCATCACAGAAAGGCCGACGAACAGCAGCAATACCATAAAATGTTGTCTTATCTTCCAGAAGCCACAATTCAACCTCTGAGCTACTCAGCTTCGGAAAGATGACAAACACAGCCCAGCTTCTCCAACTTCTAACAGTTTTTGCTTACCTTTCTACTGCTACCTGAGACAGAAAATGCTAAATACTAAAAATTTGAAGTATTTTTCCCTGTAGCCTTTTGGGGATTTGAAGTTTTCATAAAAATTTCTTAAGGGAAACTCCACAGAAAACCTCAGAATTTGTATTGCAGCAACTCCTTGTCCTTCTATGCACCAGTCTACAAAATGTTTACCATAAAATTCAGCTCCAGATCTCCATTTTAACTGTTACAGCAGATTTTACTGGCATCTGGAAGAGAAGCTGAAGCAGAAATTGATAAAGGTTCCTGTAAGCTTATCTTTGCATTTTGTTGTTAATATGCAACGTGCCCTTTGCTATTTATTGTCACAGCCTGCCTATCAGGGAGCAGCAGTGCAGCCCCTGTGAGCAACTGCCATGAAGCAGTTAAAAGAGGTATTAAGCTCTGCAGTCACCAGGAGGAAAAATTTTCATCCTTTGATGACACACTCAAATAATTAGTAACTCAGCCTACAGTCTCCCCTCTCCCAACACACCCCAGGCAAAATGCCAGTGTTGGAGTCTCTCCCTACAAAGCCTCATGAACAGCAAGTCTATTTACTGGCCCCAAACACTATTTTGTTCTGCAAATAAGCAGAACCAGAAGCATTACCGTATGGAATAATCCTGCCTGAAGCAGAAAACCTGCCAGGAAGAGTCTGCTTTGCGGCACATCTCCACCTCCTCTGAGCCATCAGCTCGGATCACAACTACACGTAAACCTCTACAGCCCCATCCCTCCATCCGCTGACCTGCCCACCTTTAACCATGTCCAGCCTGGCAAGATTCAAGAGCTAAATCTCCACAGTTTAGTCCTTGGCTGATGGTACCAAACTGTCACCTGAAGATTTCCTCCACTGCCAGGATTTGTGAAGGTCCAAGAGAAAATATCGCCCTTGGCTCAAGGCAGATCTTTTCAACTCATGCTTAAAATGCTGAAAGGAGATTCATCCTTCTCTAGTTTAAATGTACCTGATGTTTACTGCAAAGCCCAGCAATTCTAGAGTCTGGAATAACACATAGTCTGGAATAACACCCTGTCTTCATAAAATCATTGTAAAAAACATTTTAAATAAAGCTGAACGCCCCCAGGAAAATGAGGAAATGAGTACACCATTTTCAAGGAGGAAACGCAAACTTTATACACACACAGGATGCCACAGCCATACCACTGAAACAGGTCTCAAATTGAGATTTTTTTAAATTGCTTTTTGTTTCCCGTGACAGTTACTGGAATGTTGGCTCTTTTTATAGCAAGAGGATTGTAAAAGCAGAACCATCTTCCTGCCAGTGCACCCTGAGGCACTGGCCTCATGGCTGAACGTGCACTAACAGACCATGGGTACTGCAACTCAGCCCAGGGTCCAAAATAACTGACTGCTGCCACAGCACATCCTGCTCTGAATATCAGCAAAGCTCTTACCTCCCAGTGCTTAAGTCCCACTAGCTTCACTGTTATTTGAGGTACTTCAGCAAATGTATTCCGTCTTATTGACATCCTTCCCCTGGGGGCAGGAGAGCTGCTCCCCACCAGTATTAGCCCATCAAAAAGGTCAAGAGCTGCCAGCAAAGTCGGGGAGAGGGAACACGACGCAGTGAGAGAAGAGTTGAGCAAAAAGGGGAGGGCAGAACGATTGCTGCTAACTTCCTTGAAGACATTTTTACTACTTTGCTTACAGCTTTCATCTTGCCCTACCCCTTCCACTGCTATAAAAGAAACGAATTAAAAAGTTAAAAAAAATAATATAGGCACGAAAGGATGGGTTTCATATTTTAGAAGTCATAAGTCAGTATGAGAGCACCCATTTAAAAGGCAGAGGGTGGTAAAGTCAAACCCTCTGTGATGTTTGGGATACAGAAAAAGCTCATTTTAACATACCTCAGTGTCGCTACGTAGTACTTCAGTAAACAAAGCGCTGCAGAACATTTCCCAGACAGAAAGGATTCACGTGCTTGAGCTCCTCCTGCTCTACAGGTCACAAATATTCCCTGTCCCCCACTCTTACAACCCCTACTATCTACACCAAAATGCTGTTGGTGGTGTAGCACTGCCTAGTAACTGCGCAGGTCAAGGAAAAAGAGAAATTAGTCATGCTAATTCTTCTGTCGTCATTTCCCAGAAAGTCTTTACCAAAATGAAGAAAAGGAGTAATACTTTATTTCTAATTGACAGAGATACAAGCATGTTTTAGACTTCACAAACATGAATCAGTGCCTGTTACTGATTTCAAGAGATTTGCTGATTAATCCCTGAATAGCATAAAGTAAATCCCAAACATGGGTAAATTCACAAACTTCTGTCAGCGTTCCCCTCCAGTTAATACTCCAAACACTTTTATTTTAGGGCTGTTTTACATAATTATTTAGACAATGTTAAAAAAAAATATTGCCATTAGTGGGCTCAGGTGGGCTTTATTTTAGGGTACATCTTGGAAAACGGTGCATTTCTGAAGGCTTAGAGAAAAGTAAAAATAATAGCTGGAAAGAAGTCAAGGCTTCTTCTCCCTTCTGACAGCCCAGACAGCAAAACCAACTCTTTCTGCCCAGCTTCCTCTTTCAACGTTTGTTGTTTTTCTCTGTAAACCTGACACGTTTTTGTCTACCACAATTGTTGTTCCCAAGAACGTTTTTGTCAAACTATTTAAAAGTGCAGTTGAAGCTCTGAACATGTGTAATGCAAATGTTCCACTGTGAGCAGAGAAGAACTTGTAATCTGAATCATACAGTGACTTTTTAGTTAGTAAAAATACCAGAGCTGCTACAAGCTGTAATTTTGGTAGTGTTTAATACTGTTGGGATTTAGGAGCAATCCTTTATCAATAATTTCAGACACAATCATGAAATTACTGAAATCAGACTGCACTTACTTAACAAGGCAAAGATTTCAAAACACTTCTGCTGTTTTGGGGTTTTTTTACCCATCCCAAGCAGGTCTCCTGTACACATCCAGTCCTTGCTTTGAGATTTTACACACAGTTAATGAATTTCCAGTCTCGTTCACAGGCTGTGCAACACACTCCAGAACTTCTTGCCAGTAAATGGATTTTAATTTCTTTTTACATTGTACTTTGCAGCAGGGAAGAGCTTTATCTTAAAAGCTGCTCAGCAGCAGCTCTGAGCCTCTGGTACCTGCACGCTTGCAAAGGCAGCCCCATGATGTGGCACTGTGCATTAAGAGTGACTGATCTCACTGCAGCTGGTACCTCATTGCAAAGGTGATGCAGTCTTCAAAACCATGTGTTGTGGCATTACAGCATGAACCCAGCTATGTTAGAGAAAAGACTCGGGCTGAAACAACAAGTGCTTATGTTGGTAAAGGCTAAAATCAGGTTTGCTTATGCAGTTGAAACGTGACCCTTCACACACATGCATGCTTCAGCCCAGCCTTACTTTGTGGTAGGCACAATAACCACATTTTGTTTCCCATCTGCTATTTAGACACTCATCAGAGTATGTAATTACGTGTCTCAGGGGCCTTCCAATACTATTGGCCAACAGGTTAGCTATGCATCACCTATCTATGTAATACACGTCGCCCACTGCAAGGTAAAGTACTCTTAGCTTCTGTCAGACATGACAAACTGAGGTGAGATGCAAGTAAAAAAACCCAACCACGCCAAAAAAAACCCCAAAGATATATTAATCTTCAGGGAACAATCTACGGCAGCACCACCCATTTGTGCGAAGTATTTAACTTTAATATCCTTATTTCTGTAACCAGTGCCGTTCCCAGGAAACTCAGCTGTGCTGAGCAGTACTCAGCCTTCAGCAAATTAAATCCCAGAGTTTCAAGGACGGAAAAAAGAGGAAAATATAAACATTGGACAGGACTAAAGGTCACAGTTTGAACAACTTCTCCAGCAGCATACAGGAACTTTGCGGTAAAGGTAAAAAGTGAAACGCAACACAGCCTTCAGCAGTCAGTCCCTTCTTACAGCTCCTGTCCTCATTTTATTAAGCACTTCTCAAGTTCTGTAAAAATTAGACCCATCAATCACTGCAAAGCCATAACTCATGCCAGGGCAATATCTACTCTCTATAAGAAAAGAAGCTTCATTCTGTGGGCAAAAAACATTGCACAGGAACCTCATCTCAGATGCATTTCAATTTTGAGGTGCTACAATTTCCTATGTTGCTACTCCCTATTACCCCACAGAGAATCCTTTCTTTCCAAAAGGAAGAAAAAAGGAGAAAAAAAAAAAAGTCAGGCACAGACAAAAATACTACCCTATGGAGACACACAGAAATAATCTCTACTGCCTGTGGGTATTTCACAGCTGTCTAAATCACAAGAAGCACTTACTTTGCTCTTCTTGCTGCTGGACATTTTATTCCTGAGGTAGCTGAAGGTGCGACTGACTTTTGTTCCACCTTTACTAGGATGGACGCTGCTGCCCTCTTCAGATATGCTAAAATCAAAAAAAGAAATAATTTTTTTGCCTCCCAAAGCATGTATTAAATGGATACATTTATTTTGGTTTTTAGAAGGACAAACGCATTTACTATCCAATAGAGTCACAGGTTGCTTTATAGTGTTATACCAGAGAAGACAAAGTGAGGAGAAAATGCCAATCCAGTAGTTTGTCATATGTTTCAAGGAATCTTTTTATCTATTTTTAAAGCAAGTTCCATTCTCAAACCAGGCCACAGCACCCTCTGCTGCTCCCGGGGCCAAATAACTACAAACCACTTGTAGAATCTGCACATTTCCATGGCAAATATTGCAGATGCATAGTCAGGCTTTGCATTTAACCATCGATATTTCAGATATGGAGCAGTCAGGGATAAGACACGCGTTCATCCTTTAAAAAGAGATCTCCTTCCAGAGAAGGCATCTAATGAACTCTGAAAAGTCAGTGAGTGTCTTTAACAGAAACCACATTGTCTGCAAAGCATCCCCTGAGAAATGAGAATGCCAATATCAAGCAATAAAAAGCAATGGTTATTTGTATTAATTTAGGCATTTCTGGGATGCCAGGTATTTTTTGTCAGTCTTTACGTGCACAAGCTTATGACTTCTTCAGCTTCTGTGGAAGAACAAGAAATTACAGAGGAAATTATTATTGAATTAAGGAAAAGGATGTCTGTCAATAGGAAGTACAACACAAACCAAAAGCAGAACAACAGAAAGACAAATAAAATCAAGGAGGAGAAACCAGCAGCAAGCAGAGGTGAAGAACCTCCCAGCCACAAAATTTCCTCCAGGAAAGCCAGCACTCACCCAAATTATCTCCTCTCTACAGCTTGTGAGGGTCAAAAGCAACGTACAAAAACGTTGCCTTCGTTACAGAAATACTGGCAGAATTAACCTTCTTCTAGCATAAGATGTAACTCAGGCTAATCTAAAATTGTTATATAATAGATCATCTGATACAATACTATTTATGAACAAACACAAAACCTTGTCAAGAGATAAAACCTTGAAGAAATGTTCATATTTTATGATCTAAAATATTCTTCAGCCTCTAGACATACAGGACTGATTTCTATAAGCTTGATGCTAGCAATTTCAGCTGAAGTGCACTGATGCCAGGAAGGCTTTTGGGTGTTCAAACCACAGCTCGCTGCAGGAATCCCACCAGAAGAGACATGGTACCCTCCCAGAATACCATACCTTTGAACTGCAGAACCCAGGGGGCCAACCAACACCTGCGTACCTGGAAAACATCAGAGGGGTGGGGGAATATGACATGTTAGACTGCAATCTTTGCCCATTGATTAAAAAAGCATAGCTTGTTTATTTGGATGGTTCAAGAGGAAGGGGAAATGTTTTCCAGAAGTGAGTGTTTAGAATAGATTTCATGTGCTCAGGGTAAAGCCTGTTCCCTGTATCCTCAGGTGCTCTCAAATTAGATGCTGAAGTTAAAGCCTGCTTAGTATTTTTTATCATTCTTCAGCTATTAAGCAAAGGATGTGCATCTGTTAACTTTGCTGATAAATCACAGTATCTGAATCAGAACTGCCAATTCAATAACAATAGGTATAAATGAGAAACATTCTGCCACAATGCTTTTATTTATACACCACTAAAAAGAATCTATTGTACAACACATCCGGGTTTCGTGTATAAAACTTTTCTGCTTGATAAAATTATAGTTCATTTTCCCATCAAAATCTTGAAGAACTTCATAAAGAGAAGGGAAACGAGGGAAGCTTTATTCTGTTTTCCACGAAACATTACCAGCCTAGGGCTTAGTCACACAACAGTGTGCTTGAGGAAAGTCTGACTTTTGACATGAAGCTGAAGCCCTGCCAACAACACAAAATCTCTTTATACCACAAGAAACCTACTTGCACAATGCATTTGGAGCAGATTAGGTAGCTGATACCATTTACCAGAACCATCAAAGAATACT
Organism: Zapornia atra; assembly: GCA_013400835.1. Classification (NCBI taxonomy): domain Eukaryota; kingdom Metazoa; phylum Chordata; class Aves; order Gruiformes; family Rallidae; genus Zapornia; species Zapornia atra. Next base: position 536,320 of record VZTU01033426.1, read on the forward strand.
GAAAAAACAGAATGCAATGATCCAGAGGAGAGGGGGCTCTGGCCATAGTAACTGAGCTTGTCAGGACCTCACTGCATGCACTGTTTGCAGTCCTATCTGAAGTTCAAGAAGTAGCATGACTAAACATCTTATTAGGCTTCTGCATATACAATGTAAGAAAAACAGTACTTTGACTTCAAATTCTGTTAACATATTGAAGCTAAGGGTGAAAGCAAATGAGCCACTTGACATCAGAGGCAAAGATGATTCTCTACCCAAAAGCAGTAAGTGCATTAGGAAAAAACCACACATACAATATTAGGCCTTATGATTCTAAAATACACATTTTCCTAAGCATTGATTCAAGTGTCAACAGAGCCTGAGTCATAAATATAATTTCTTCAGACTGAGAGACTAAAATTCAGACACAGGCTACTACAAAATCCCTGCTTGGCGATCTCACCCTTGCAAAATCTTTCATCTAATTGATGATCTATCCAAATACAATGAAGTTACTAAGAGTGTAAGGTATATCAAATGAAGGCTACTATTTCCTGATGGTCCTGGGTTTTTATATATATCTGCTATGGAAGCACCAAATAAAGTCATACAAGTAATTTACAGACTCCCAGCTTCCTGGGTAACACTCCAGCGACTGTTTCACTTTTCAGCTCGTTTGCTTTCAGCACAGGTTAAGCCTCCTTAGTCTTTCCTTTTATAAATTCATCAATTCGATTGGAGTTAAGCATTGCACAAACCTTTTTGTTTCTTTGCAGTTAAGGTAAGAAACACTGAATCAAAAGCTGTAATATTTGGCATCTATGACTTTTTCAGCACCTTGAGAAAGTACATAGCATAGGAAGTTGAATTATGTACTATTTATCTCTTACTGCAATAGTATTTTATCTTTAAAAAGGGGGATTTTCTTGACACTGGCAGGCAAAATGGATCCAGACAAAAATCAAGGTGAAAGCCTGTCTATGATTGAATATTTTAGTTTAAAATATAATATTCTGCTGCAAGCCATAAAGCCCAAGAAGATGAGCATAGAGAAACACACATTTTCTCACCTTCAGGGTTTCAAGGGTACACTGGGGCAAAACAGTTTTATGCCATCATTTTTGTGTTTCCTCTCATTACCAGGTTCAAAACTGAAATGCAAAAACTTATTTCACAGCCAACAAAACAAGTTAGTTTTGTTCAAAGGCCAGAACTTCTATGTCCAATGAATCTGGGCTAGCAGGTAGATTTTGGTGTATTTAACTGAATACCTTTTAAGCATCACCCACCAAAATTATTTGGTGTGGTAGCTGGACTTGAAATAACGCATCAAAGTCCACTATGCAGACAGCAGCTACTGCACTAGGATATTGCAAACAAAAGAAACCAGCTCACTACTCCTTAACATTGTCAGTAATTAAACTTCTGTGGCTCAAGAAATCCAAAAGCTTCATAGTAATACTGTAAAATGCAAAGACTGGCTCATCCAGCCTTCTGAAATCCACATCTTAAATACATGATATCAAACAAACTGCAACTAATTCTCCATACTCCAGAGAAGAAGAGGCATGGAGATGTTGAGGAATGGTAACTGAACTGTAAGTGCAATCGCAGTGTTAACACATCCATCGTCTCATGAGTAACAAACTCTGAAGTTGTGAAAAAATAAACAAACTGGTCTGGGATTACTGGATGAAAAATGCCCATTGCCAAAGAAATCTTATGAATAGCTGTGGCTAAACCAACAAGTCACCACTGTACCCTCAAGTATGAGGGACTAAAACACATGTAAAGAAAGCAACATCTTTCTTTGAGACAGTATGTGACATGACTTTAAATGCTCACCAGTAACAGCAACGCTAGTGAGGGAGAGAAGAGAAATACTGGCTAACAGAAATATCTCCCCCAGTTGCTAAATCCTAACTGGACCAAGGGGAATTACTTAACTGGTTGGGTGCTTAAAACAAGCAAACAAAAAGAATTAAAAAACCCCAAATGACAACATCAACAAAAAAACCCTACTGAAAAACCAAATTCACCAAGAAGTTTAGTGAAAAGTATTTTTTGCCATGGGAGCATGACACCAATGCACAGCTGCATCTCAGCAGCTTACTCTGTGAGGACCATGAATTGTGAGTTTTGCTAAAGGCAGAAGAGAAGAGAGAGCAAAGGGGAAGAAGCTTAAAGACAGAAGTGGGTAGTATCACACCTGGGAAGAGCACAGGGCTTTACTGTAGGAAGGTACCAACCCACAGTGAAGACTGGGAAAGGAAAGGAGAATTTCGATACCTACAACATATGGATGGTGTGGAGATTGTTTTTTAATTTAGGAAGGAACCAAAATATGTTGGACTGGAAAATTATTACCCCCATCCCAGTGAGGACACAAGGGATGTGAGCTAGTTCCCTTGCAAACATCTGATTTGAATCAACTAATGCAGACGCTCCAAATAAATAATTACCCTTCTGGTTTATTTCAACAGTCTACTAATACATGCTTAAGAAATAAGAAGCATTTTCAATTCTCTTTGATAGGCCTATTTTAAAAAGCAAGAGGAGTCTAAATTCCTTTAATTCAATCTTCTGCCTTAGTTGGGTTTCTTTTACCAATGAAATCAGCAGGAGTTAAAACCAGCTACCATACAACACTCACCTGTTTCCCAACAAAACTATTGACTATAATATCAGGACCTAGTTATGAACCCCTGGACAGTTTAAGGTGTTTGGATACAAGGTGTGCTTCTTCCTTAGTAGGGAAACTGGGAAGGTGCAACCAAGATTTTCAGAATTTAACATTAAGGCTTCTCTCCTCTTTTCTACTTCCACCAAGCAACCTACTCATTCTCACCTACGGAGAGCAAGGATCTACCTCTTCTGTTAACTCCACACACTGCAACATCTCCAAGATCAGTATTTTGGTTTTAATAAAAAGGTAATGTCTATATTGTTGATCAGTGGCAGATGATGACATCTGCCATACAGATACAGACCAAAACTAACCACATGAGATGTGACGGTGCTGATGTACAAGACTCTTTGGATTATAAACCTTTTATTCTTCCATTAGTTACCATTCAGATACAGGCCAAGAGAGTATTGTTAGACTTCATGCAATGGAAAAGGTTAGTTCAATGTTTGCAAGGTGAAGTTTTAAGGTCTAAAGCAGAAAACCAGAATTCCCTTTGTTTCCACCCATAATGGCTGCAACGCACAGAAAATGATTACTTACTATCCAACTCCTCATCATCATCACTGGAAGAAGAGCCAATAGAAAAGAGAGTTTTAGACTTAGGAATGAGTGGAGAGATGCTGAAGGAGAAGGAGATTCGTCTCGATGGTCGAGTCCGTCCCTGGGCTGAGAAGTGGGTTAACAGCAAACATTAGAGCATGCATGAAAATGCATTTAATAACATAAAGGAGGGGAAAGCAGCCAACGCAAACTAAAACCAAAGCAAAGGAAACATCTGCAAAGCAGCTGGCTTCAGAAAAGGCACAAGAAACAAAGAACTGAGAAAGTGCAAATTCTAGAGGATACAGGTTTCAGAGGGCGCAGGTCTCACTGCATGCAAAAGCTGATGTTTGAAGCCATCTTTTTATACAAACTCTTAACAAAGACTTACATGTGAACAGTTACTTTCCCCAACAGAATACCAACAACTTAATGGATCTCTGGACAAGGGGTGTCTGCTTCACTGAATTAGTTGCCAGGGAATTAAACTAGGACAGCTCAAGATATTTGTTTTATCACTGCTTTTTGCAGTTAAATGACACCAAAGCTCCTGGGTATAGCAAGGATACTTTGAAGTGTTGACTTTACCTGGGGAAGTTCTTGCCATTTATATCTCAAAAAAACCCAAATATTTTGATCATGTTATGCCCTTTAGGGTTTCCAGCTTTAAAAAGGAGACACCTACATTTCCTTTTTTTCCTTCCATAATAAAACAGAAAAACCAAGCATCCTTTCTTTTGCCTTCTAAAACTCATGGTTCTTGTTTTAAAGAAACTGCCTAAACATGAGAAAAGCCCCTCTGCACCCTCTCCTGTCCTTGCTTGGAAGATGTCTACAAAAACCAGTGCCAAACAACAACCAGCCTATGACATCAAACCTCCCATTATCAGTGGGAAAAATTCAACCATCTTTTCCTGAACACGCTTCTTACTGCTCTGCCCTCTGCTTATTTCAATTCCTGAAGTCATACTTATCTTCCAGTACTATGCACTCTTCCAGGAATTCCTGCTATTTGTTCGTGTCGTCATCTGCAAGCTTTGTAAATTAGAAGGTTTTACTGTAATTCCTGTTTAAAAATAATCTGCTTTTAAGAGCAGCTCTTGCATAGCAACAACTTTGCAGTAATTCTTTGTAAGTACAATCTCCTCCAAAGAGAGATGTAGGAGCCAGTTAGCCACTCAACTGAAATTGCTGTACAGCCTCTTATGGAGATGTCCAAGAACTTTATTTGCCAAAACTTCTTATCATATAAGCACAAGTGGAAACCTCTGAGCTGGGACTTGACCAGTGTCAGGCTGCTGAATAGCCATTGCTCACATGATACATTGGTCTGTCCCTGGGAAATATGACTGGGACAGGGCTGGGAAAACTCTCCCCCTGAGACAGATCTGACCTCAGGACCCTACATTAAACATCTACATTAATTATTTTCCATGCATATATTCAGGCACTTTTAAACCATTCCATGACATGGATAAATCAATTTGCATGCACAACAGGGCAAAGAGGCTGAAGATTTTATCAGTGTTAAACTTCCAAGAGAAAGACGTAGCAATTACTATTCTCTCTGAATAAAACATGTCCTTTCAACCACATACAAAGAGAATTTTTTGTATCACTGATATCACACCAAAGCAAACTCCCCTGAAATTTTCCTTCAGCCATCAGACACTGATGCCAATTGCCTAAAGGCAATTTGACTAAAATTATGTGCACGCTTTTCCAACGTAAGCAGAATAATCCTAGAGGGACCCAATGAAAGACACTGAAATTGCAGAATTCTTAGGGAGATTCCTGCAGTAATTCTGTTTAGACTGCCTTTCAGGAGTTGTTCACAAGTGTCTCAGACCTGAAGAACATGACTAGGCAACACTGCCTTCATTCTTCTGTAGTTTACTGTCTATTTAGACTAAAAGTCAAGATGAACAATAACACTTTACTGTAAATAGAACCACCTCCTCCCGCACAGTTCAATTCAACTTCCATTTCAGTGGTTTTATTTATAGCAATTCCTGGCTTTGTAACAATGCTCCACACTGGAAATTTGCTATTCCAAAGCTGAAAGCAGTCTTCCGAGCACTCCAGCCAACAGCTCTTGTGACCTCCCTCTATAAAATGCTGAAGGATTAACAGTTGTGAATGGCCACAGCAGCTCTTGGAACATTTGAGACATCAGATGGAGTGCAGGCTAAAAACTCAGCCTTAGTAATTACTCCTGCCTCACTACATATGACAATAAACAGGAAAAATAAAAGAAAGCCCTCCATATGTTTATTCATTTGGATTTAGTTCTTGAAGCTTTCATGCAGGACATTGCTTTCTTCCCGTTCAGAAATCACATTTGCAGGGATCAGAGAAATTTGTTTTTAAACACCTACCTCAAGATTATGTGAGTGAATTGAAGAAATAAAGTTTTCCTTGAATTCACTACCATGAAATAAAGGATTCATTCTTGCATAATTCTGAAGTACTTTGCTGCAATAACATGAATGTCTTAACGTAGGTGATACAAGACAGTTTATACACCAAGACCTTCTTGTAAAAGGCACTAAGTTGCTTCATGTGCACTTATGGTGACAGCTTTGGTAACACTATTCCTCTTTGCACATGGCTGAGGAAGAATGAAGTGACTTACTAAAGTCAGGAAAGTGTCAGAGATGGGAAGAGAATCTGCTACCTAAATTTTCAAGGTGAGCAATCCTTTTGGATGTTCACATGAACTGCCTCAAATGCAAAGATTTTCAGAAACCACCTTCCTAGAAAAATGAGGCCCTTCTGAGGTGTTGCAAATAAACTACCGAGAAAATAAAGCTCACAGAAGCATTTGTAATTTTTAACTTCAGTATTCAAAACTCACAGACATCCACCCCAAAGCAGACTATTCCTGCTCCCACAGCCCCTCCAAAAAGCTTACTCCATCCTCTCTTTTCCTTCTCTCTCAATGAGTCCATCATAGCTAGGCCAACTCTAGAAGAAGATGGGATAATCAAACCTGTCTATCACCAGCTCAGCTCTTGCAGCATTTTTCATGAGGGTCATATGACAGAGAAAAGCAGACAGGCAGTGAGTTGTCCAGTTTGAAGAGGGAGGAACAACCCCTGAACTGCCTAACCCTGCCATGGGCCTGAACCAAAGCCTCAAGAGAGAGGAGCATCGCTCGGTCAGGCTCTTGGCTACCAACAGCAGGTTTTCTGGGAGCTAGCTGTTATTTAACATGTTTGGTTATCAACTGGATGCAATGGCCATAAACTGGTCGCTAAAAAGAAATAAAAATTAAAATAACAGAAGCCTTTAGCCCAAGGAGGAAAGAACATTACACAGAGCAAGAGACAGTCTCTTCACAGGACAGATCTGCTTGTGTTTTGGTTACCATTCGTTCGGCCACATGCTTATTAATTAAGAATTAAAAAGACTTCTACAAAACACAGTCTCTGTGAGCTTCCTCCAGGAAGCCTCCTAAATTAATAGAATGCCTTTCTTAAAGGCACCTTTTCCTTGTTCAGCTTTGCAAGGGAGAAGTGTCTTAATAAAGAGGAGAAGATATGAGATTAGACATCATCTAAAATGTCAATATAGCTTCTGGCTGGCAAAAAATAAAATGAAAACATGTGTAACATGGCCCTTCCGTAAGCACATCCAGCTGCTACCTCCTGAATTACTTTTTCAGCTGAAAGAATCAATTCAGCGAAGTTACAAAATTAAGCTCTTGTTATCACTTCAATTAAGTTGAACTGAAAAATTTCACCTAATTGTCCTTTATTATTTTCTTCAGTAATGAGATTCAATAAATTACACCCAACTGCCCCAAAACATTAACTCAAAATAAATACCAACAAATTGCCCTGAGGACACCAAGACATGGATTCTCAAGTTTCCACATGCCAATTATGAAAAAAATCTAGAAGTAGGAAAATAAGATCTGAAGGGGAATTTACCTTGACATCAAAGAAAGAAGTTCTGAAAGGGTCCAAATTCAAACTGTTGGGTTGTTTGGGTTTTTTTAAAATAACAAACTCAATAAATTATAGTCTTCATACTGCTAATCTCATTAAGACAAAACAAAGAAACCCAACAGAACTAGAAATACAAAGGATACAGGGGGAAGACAAAAATATGGATCTAGACTGAGAGAGTTCTCCCTTTCTACCCACAGTTCCATGAAGCAGTAATATATTTCATGTAACATAGGAAAGCAAGAGCAAGTACTAGCAAATTCTGTCTTGGGAAGGTATCAAAATATAATTAGTAATACAGATGACAGATTGGATAAGGATAAGGTATAACTGCGTTACTCACTGTCCAGTGCTGGTTTACTAATTGACATTAGAGACATAGATTTGGTCAGTGAAGATGAAACAGTGGAAGAACAGAAATTAAATCCTTGCGGCTGCGATGTTTGATGCATCTGTGGAACAGAAAATAACCACACTGAGCAAATATATCAAGCATGACAGTACTATCCAACCACAGATCACAGGTCAGTGCTCCTGTCTGCTGCAATTCTCAGTTTCAAACATCAGAATATTTAAAGGATCCTGGTATAAGGTAATAGGTGAGAAATGCAAGGGACCACCAAAAAACCAAGCAGTGTCAGAGGTGAAATGCAACATACTGTTTTAAGTGGAAGGCAACTAACTGCACAGAAAACAGACTCTGACTGCTTGATCTTCTTGCAAGATATTACTTGGATATTAACTAGAATGGATTTTGTTAATTGTCTGATGACCACTGAAATTACTGTTGTGATTCCAACTCCTCAGCATAACCAGACTGTGGTTCAACATGGTAAAAAATCTGATGTATAGCAGCGTGTTCCCTAAAAATGCCCTTCCTTGAAGCAAGAGGAGACATGTGAGTCTTGACATAACAGCTCTTACAGGCCAGATCTTGTAAGACCTGTTTACTACCTTGAAGTAGAGCAGTGACTCTATGAGGTACAGAGACTGGCTGGCTAATGATTCTGGCGCGAAGCCAGAAAACACTATGGCTGAAACATCAAACTTGGAAATCCAGGGTGTTTAGAGCAGCAGGACTATAATTGCTTAATAAAAATAAGCAGAGACTCTCATAATATTATGGCACATCAATCCTTATGGGTGGAAGCCTTCACAGTGAAACTGTGACTTGGGAAAATTATGTCAAAACACTGATAAGGATTTTTTAGCAATCTAACAATAGAGTTGGACAGCTTTACCTGGTGATCATAGTCTCTGATTTCCCTCTGCTCAAGTTCTTCAGTGAGCAAGACCAGGGACCCGCACTGATTGTTGGCTAGCGGACTCCGTCTGAGGTCTTTGGAGCTCAGAGAAGCCGCCTCCAAGTTTCCAGAAGGCTTCTTGTTCTCATCGGAGTCTCCAGCAAGGCCTTCTAGGCTGTAACTGAAGAGAAACCATGGATGTTAGATGATGAAAAACACTTAGGGACTGCTGTCTTCCAGCACATAGCACCTTCAAGCATAAAACACAAGAGAGTCACTAACTAAACTGTGCAGGGAGATGCTGATACTATGCCTTGGCATGTAATTTCTCACTGACCAAGTGCAGATAACAGTGGAGGGATTTCTATTTCCTTCAGAACAAATAGCAGCATCTTTGAGCCTCTAAAGAGGCATAGTAGTTGCTTGAGAACAATCATTCAAACTCCTGGTGAATAGGATTTCCTACCTTTTTTTTTCTCCTTATGGAATGGTGCACAGGAAAATCTAGAAGAAATTCTTTCTAAAGATTTTCTAAATATATTTCTATATATTTTCTTCACTAGTTTTTTATTAGGTTCTCTCTGGGAATAAAGACATCCAAATTAAACTACCCTGTATAGCACAGTCTGTGCTGTCCCAGACCACCTCCTTCCCAGCAGCCACAAAATCAGCTCTGGGCTGCATGTAACGTTCATCTCTGCAGGCACATCTGCTGAATCTATTTACCACTTCCCACAACACAAAGCTTTGGCAGTGCTTAATATCCTTCTTTCTGCCAAAGCCGGTTTTTTTTCCCCTATCTCGTTCTCTCTCTCTTTTTTGATTCAATAAATGTTGTCTCCATCAGCTTTACAGATTCACCACTAGCATGATTCCGTGGCTAATAATTTGATTTTATGTACACAGTCCTGCTAGTTTGAAACAAGGCCTATCCTAGAGACACATCCCTACTTGAGACTAATTGTGACATCTAAGTGGCCAACAAGCTAACATGAAATGAAAGGGAAAACACACCACAGATTGAACAGATTAATTAAACAACCAGAGGACCTGTAAATTCAGGTTGATTTGCACAGCAGTGATTAATGTCCTGCATTTCTTTAGAAGCATAAGTGGCTGATAAATATGCATGTTCAAAGCAAAACCAGCAATAAATTTTAAGTGAGATTTAGTTAATTTTTAAAACCTTTTTCATGTTAGTTAATGAGAAAGAAGACTGAGGCATTTATAATTTAATCTGCTGTAGGGAGACTGACTCAACAATGAGTATCAATACCAGGCATTATAAAGTTTATTCTAAAACACTTGCAAAGAGAAAACAGTTCCATTTCTACTGATTATTTAGGGCTGTGGAACATTTCTTGCATCCCAATGTGACATCAATGACATTATACAGTGCAGAAAAAATCATGTAGTTCTGTGCAACACAAACAGCTCAAAACTGCAAATATTAGATAGCACATAAAATAGTTATCAGTTGGGAATACTGGGCTGTAATTGTTGGTTGGGATATATGGCCCAAACGTAGTTAAGTCTGTAATGGGAAGGACATATCAGACTTCATTCTCAATACCTAATCTTCAGAAGAAGAGTTTAATAGCTCTACCCAAAACCAGCAAGAACTGCCAGAAGAAATCAGAAGCTGTAACAACTGAGAGATTGGCTTCCAGAGACCATCTGGGAAACCTGCAAGCATCAAGCCCAACTCTGGGACTTCCTACAGAAAGTGCCAGCTTTAAATGCCTGGAAAATCTTCAGCTGTGGCTATCAGATTGGGTTTTCACAGAAAGCTTTATATGATTAGCTTCTTTGAAGAAGAAACTAGATCTTTCAATTTGCAAAGAGCATGGCTGTATAAACTTAAATCCATTAGAAGATCCATCCAGAACAAAGCAGCACCAAATCACATTAACTCTCATTTTGGTTCTTTGGCTGTCATAATTATTGTTATGATCCCTGCTGTGGAAAAAAACACGCCTTCAAATCATCACAGAGTAGCATGGCTCAGACCAACAGTGCAACTTCTGCAACGCTCAAGGCCAATGCAAAGCAGCCACCACCTTTACCTGCACCCCGGTTCAGAAGACCCATTTCCCCAGACTAACTGCTGATAGAGCAAAGGCAGGTATGCATGCTTCAGCCAAAGCAGCAGCAGGAAAGATGATGCACAGAAAGCTGACGACAGGGTGTTTGCAGTGCTCTGCTGCTGCTGTGTGTGTTTGTTTATACCATACCTTCTACAAGTAAAGTCAGGACCCATGGCAATGAACTGTACGCCAGAGGGACACCAGCTCAAACTAGGAACATCGAAAGAGGCAAAGAAAGGAAAAGGGCTGTGATTATTGGATTGTTATGGAATGGGGGAATGTTAAAAGAATCTCACTCTTGCATACCTTACAAAAAAACCCCCACAACAAACCCACAGCAAGCGCCCAACAAATAATGCAGTTGCTACTACATATTTCTGGCTGCCAGAACACACCACTGTGCCCCAAATGACCAAGGTTATCACCAACACATAGCAGGACAGCCCATGTTTCCCTCAAACCCATCCCATCAGTGAGTATACAATGTACTGGAGAAACTCTCCTTGTGGGGAGTGATGGTTTTGGGGAAAACAAGGCTGTAACACAAGAAAGCCAATGCTGCACAAGGAATCACACACCGCTGCTGTGTTAGTATTGATTAGTATTTTTCTGGTACCTTTCATCCCCAAAGTTGAAAAAGAATCCCTTATAGGTATTTAATTAAGTCACCTCTGTATGTATTGTGCTTGTGTAGCAAGATTTTGGTAGCAGGGAGGTTACAGGGGTGGCTTCTGTGAGAAGCTGCTAGAAGCTTCCCCCATGTCCGACTGAACAAATGCCAGCTGGCTTCTGAGACGGACTCGCCTCTGGCCAAGGCGTTAACTCCTCTGGGATAATGTATTTAAGAAGGGAAAAAAACACACCAAAGGCAAGTGCAACCAGAGAAAGGAGTGAGAATATTTGAGAGCAACAACTCTACTGACACCCAGGTCAGCAAAGAAGGAGGGGGTGCCAGAGCAGAGATTCCCTTGCAGTCCATGGAGAAGACCACAGTGAAGCAGGCTGTCCCACTGCAGCCCACGGAGTTTGATGGTGGAGCAGAGATCCACCTGCAGCTTGTGCAGAATCCCACACCTGAGCAGGTGGATGCACAGGAAGGATGTGACTCTGTGGGGATTCTGTGCTGGATCAAGCTCCTGTCAGGAGCTGTGACCCCATGGAAAGAGCCAGGATGGAGCAGGTTTGCTGACAGGACTTGTGACATTATGAAAGATGTAAGAAATGCACATGAACCTCATGAAATTCAGTGACGCCAAGTGCAAGTTCCTGCACATGGGTTGGTGCTGAGCGAAGAATGGATTGAGAAAAGCCCCAAGGAGGAGGACTTGGGGATACTGGTGGATGAGAAGCTCAACATGATCTTGCAATGTACACTTGCAGCCCAGAAAGCCAACTGTATCCTGCACTCCATCAACACCAGTGCGACCTGCAGGTTGAGAGGTGCGATTCTGCCTCTCTACTCCCCTACTGTGAGACCCCACCTGGAGTACTGTGTCCAGCCCTGGGGCCCCCAGAACAAGACAGATGTGGACCTGTTGGAATGAGTCCAGAGAAGGGCAACAGAGATGAACAGAGAAGCACCTCTCCTATGAAGACAGGCTGAAAGAGTTGGAGTTGTCCAGCTTGGAGAAGAGAAGGCTCCAGGGAGACCTTACTGCAGCCTTCCAGTACTTGAAAGGTCCTAGAGGAAAGCTGGAGATGGACTGTTTACAAGGGCATGGGATGATAGGACAAGGGGGAATGGCCTTAAGATGAAGGAGGGGAGATTTAGATTAGACATTAAGAAAAAATTCTTCACTACGAGGGTGGTTAGGCACTGGCACAGGTTGCCCAGTGCAGCTGTGGATGCCCCATCCATGGAAATATTAATAAAGCCAGACTGGATGGGGTTCTAGGCAATTTGGGCTAGTGAAGGGTGTCCCTGCCCATGGCAGGGGGTTGGAACTATATGATGATAAAAGAACTAATTCCTGGCCATAGTAAACCCATCTCCACCATACATCTGCACTCTCAGGCTTGGGTTCAGACTCCCAGCAGGTGAGTAAAACCTGCCCACTGGAAACTAGGTGGAGGCTTAGAAAGCATCCCACGGAAGGTGTTATACATGCTTCCCCCCAGGTATCTGCTCGTGGCCCCTAGATTACTGGGCTCGGTGGATGCTTGGAGCTATGCTTCCACTGACTTCTTTGCAGAAGTCAGTAATTCTCATGTGGTTACTTTTCAAATTAAAGGAGAGAGGATTTTCCTCCTTAAGGAAATGATATGCAAGAGTTACACCAACATGTACACATTTACATTTAAAAGATGCCTCTGTCCCTGACCATTGCCATGGATAGTGACAATCCCAAATGGTAAAACTGCAGGAAGGGGAAGCAGAAGAATGGAGGGAGGGGAGAAACCATCCACATATGTAGGAGGAAGCCTGAAAGCAGTGGAAGGTCTCAGAGAAGGAAAAAAGCCTTTTGGCAAGGGCTGTGGAAAGCAGTCTTACAGAACTACAATCCTGCTGGGGAGCCACCCACAATCTGTTGGCAACACCATAAAAACCCAACAAGATCAATGCAGAGCATGCAAAACCCCTTTACAGAAGATGGCTTTGGAAGGGGGGGGGATGAGCTATTTTCTACATCAGCCTTGTGGGAGAGCATGAACTACTGCAATTAGTTTCAGGCTGTTGCTCTGCAATTGAGGTTAGAGAGGATGACACTGAAGTTGAGGGGGGCAGGGAAGAAACAAAGATAGAGGATGCTTATGAGAGAATTACCACGCATTTCAGATACAACCAGGTATTTTAGGTTGCTTACTAGAGACATTTTCTTTATTCTATGTGCAAGCTCGGTGTTTCAAGGTATTATTACTCTAAAAATACTAACACAGCTTCTACAGAAGAGCCTTAACAGGCAACAGGTAGAGAGATATTTATTTGCATGAGCTGAGAAGACGAGCACTGCACTTCCTCCAGAGCACAGTGATGCAAATAAAGTGGCTTCATAGATGTAAAACAAGCTGCTTTTTTTGGGTGCCTTTTTTTCTTTTTAAATTCTTACTTTAAGAGCCCTCTTCTGAACTCTGCAGCAGGGCTCATATGGCTTCATTTATGCTGATGCGTGGTGAGGCACGGTGACTTTTTCAGCACTAACATCAGGGTAACGTTCTTTCCATACATGGAAATACAGGAGTGTGTTTACTCACACACACATATAACCCCATCCATTTCAAGGGAAGTGAAATCCCAAGTTAACCTGCCACAAGAGGAGAGGTAGGAGGCTGTGGGAGATGAGAAGAGGTTGAACCACTGAAAGGGTGAGGTTGAACTTAAAAATGGGAAAATGTGGACAGTTCATGTCTGCTGTAACAAAAGATTAAGTGTCCTATTTTATATGTTAATAGCACAAAGGTTACGTGAGTGAAAATGTGTATCTGCATGATGGATGAGGAACTGAAAGTCTGCTATACAGAAGAAAAAAAAACACATGGAAGAAAAAAAATGCTTATTTTCTACATTTTAGGATGCTGGTTTTAAAAAACAGCAAAAGAGCAAAATTAAAGCTATTTCATTCAACCAGCTGCAGGTCTGCAGAGTATTCTCCAATTCTGAGATACCTGATGCATCCCCTGCCCAGGTGCTCCCCCTGCAAATCTTGGCAGGAGTCTCTGATGTGCTCTAAAACCAAGTTATGCACATGCTTGCAGGTGAACAATTATTTTAATACAACTTCAAATCTTACACATGGCAAAGGCCAACAAAATGGTATCTGAGATTTCTCCAAGTTATTAACATATCATCCTGAAGAAAAACAGCTTGAGTGTGTGCTCTGCAGGTCAGAAAAACAGCCCTGGGTCAGACTGGAGAGAGAAAGCAGCCAAGCGGGATGCACAGCTCCAACGCCAATGCTTTGAGAGGTACTACAGGTTTACTAACAACAGTATGGAGTTAGCAGGCATTCAATTGCAAAATGGTTAGTCACGTTTAGATGGCTTTGTACCTTCTCCTATGAATGGGAGGCTTCTTTATACCATCCCCCAGAACTCGCATTGAACTGCAAATGAATCATGGAGAGTGGTCAGCAGCTTGAATGGATAAAAATGAACAAATGGCAGCTGAAGGAATACTATCCCCACCACACGAACAACAGAGGGAATGGAGTACAGGGAAAACACAAAATTAAATAGTGAAGGAAGTAATGAATCTCTCTTTTCCTCCTTTCTCTCTCTTACAAATAAATCTGGTTTTCAGCTGGGGTTTATTATTGTACAGGAAGGTTTCACAGGTATTGACCACACTGCGACTCAGCTACTGCCAAAGCCAGGTCAGTTTAAAGTTTAGATAAGGACAAGCTATTTGACAGAAGCTGTTAGCAACTGTGATTAACACCAGCTCCAGTTTTGTAGTGCTTAATCCATCAGTGAAAAATGCTGGCTTTTCTTTCCTCAGACCCAACCGCTGAAAACACTGCATCATTGTTGAAAGACAGGCATTTCAAATCCTCTGTGAATGTCAGGAATTAACTGAAGGATGAACATCCTTTTGTGGCAGCTTTGTTAGTTTTCTTTGTATTTTTAATAGCAAAAGGTAGACATGAGTACTATCCAATGAAGCGCATTTGAGGCGAGAGGGGAAGTGGAGGGGAACTGAGTGTGTTTGCACATTTTAAGACATTTTTTCTGATCTTTTCTGTGAACAAACTTTAATGCTCATCCCTCTTACAAACAGAAAACATACAATGCTGGAAAAGACCAAATCCCGCAAAAAGACTGATTTTTTTCCTGTAGGCTCCTTGGGTCCCACATCAGTAGTTGTATTTAAGCTTGACTTTGCTACCTCTGCCTTTGGTGGGAAGGCTATTTTTGATACGGACGGGGGGCTGGACCAGGCTGTAAGCACTTTGCTGGGACAGGAGGCACCTCCTACCCCTCAGCTGACCATGCAGCAGGCCACCCCATGCCACCCCATTCCTCTTCCCGGCTGTGCAGCCTGGTTCTAATCCTTGGGTTAGTTTTTGCTCACCTATGGAGCAAAGAGGTGTCCAGAGAAGGAAAACGGACAAGGGGTAGTGGGAGCAGCGCAGGTCCTGCCCATCAGCAGGACAAACCTTTGCTCAGGCTTGTGCTCCATGTTACATGACTTTAAAAGTTTGCATAAGTCAGGTTTCACCAACGGCTTTTCCCCTTTCAAGAGGAAATTATTTACTGCACAAGAAATAAATGAATAAGCAAAACCCCCAAATTTAACTGATCTGTACGAAAGTCACTTGTTTGGGCTTCACTTCCTCTGTATTTGTTGTTGCTCACTAAGCAACCAGAATCTCAACATCACAACAGCCACGTATGAAAAAAAACAAAGGAGAATGAAAAAACCCTCCAACAAACAACAGCCTAAATAATCCAAATTCCTTCATAAGAGAAACATAAAAACCAAACGGGAACAAAATCAGCAGCAGAGACCCACCAGCTTTTCTTTTTTAATTAACCTATGTGACAGCTACCCTTACGTAGCAGCAGCTGTATCTAAGAACATGTGAAAATAATCACTGTGTCAGTATTCTCACACTTACAATGAATGTGTTTTCCCCATATCAGAGACAGCCTCCAAAGTCTGCTGCTGGAGAATTCAACCCCATCCATTAAGCATTAGCAGTAATTGCCAGCTATGCAGTTAACTACCCTAAAAAAGCCTTACAAAAGAGGTCCTACACTTAAAAATAAATCTGAGTTAAGGAGCTTATAGACACTATGTCACAGACCTGCATGTACACCTTACATGCTGACTCTTTTGTAGCTTTAAAAAGATAGATATTAATTTATTTAAATATTCCCTGGGGATCAGGAATAATGAAAAAAAGAAGTTGGTGGTTGTTATTAATATCATCATCTTTCCCCCTGTGTTACTTACAGGGTCCTGAATGTTTTGCAAATTTGGCTTTAAAAATCTGAAGGGGCTATGATATTCCTTCAGTGCTGCCCACATCTCCTGAAGTGTAAAGGATGCAAACACTTCTGATGAGAGGCTGCTGCCTCTCTCTGGGTTATCTTCATGGGCCAGTAACAACTCCCCAGGAACCTGTTTTATTTTTGTGGTATCACCAAATGCAACAGCTCTGTTTATTACCTTAAAAGCAGACCAATGGCCATGAAGACTGCAGCAGGCAGCCCAGAGAGCGGTGCTGGGCTGCACGCCTGGGCTTGCTACAGGTCTGCACCAGAGGGACAGGAGGATACAACACCCTGACCCAGTCGTTTTGACTGGCTAACCCTGCTCTGAAAGTGCTAAAAGGGATTAAAAACATTGGCCAAACCTCCGCTGGTTTCAAAACAGACAGTTTTTGACTATCTCTTCATACATTCAGAGCAATAATGGTCATCTCTCTTGTGGTCAATGAGACACATTTCTTTAACAAAGCCCTCTGTACAGAAAGGTGGAGAGATAGTTCAAATGAGAAACCTGTCTTTAGACATTTCCATTCCCTTTGGAAAGCTCAAGCGTACTGTAGATATTCAATACTTTAATCCTGATAGTCAGTTAAAAAAACCCCAAACAAATACACATTAGGAGACTGTCATCACCCCTACATCCTCAGTTTTCTGTTAAATCAGCCCAAGCCCAAAGCTTAAGATAAATATGCATAGATGGGTGCAAAGTAAATCAAAACAGCTCTTCACTCACCTCCTCTGATTTATTTCTGCTTCATTGGTGGCATTCTTCCCTGGCCCCCAACTGTGTCGACGGAAAGGTGAGAGTGGCCGCATGGAGTTTCGCAAGACGGAGGAATGAGGTGGCACATCTGTGATACTGTCCAGCTCCTCTTCCTTCTCTCCTCCCTCTGCTGCCACCATGTTGGTGCAGCTGCCATCCAGGCTGTGCCTGTCCTTGGGCTGGATGAAGTTCACTGTCGGTGGGAAGGGAAGGGATATGTCGCTGCCCAGAGATGACTTCCTCTCCAGGAAAAGGGTGTCATCGGCAGAGGAACTGGAGCTGGTAATATCACACGCAAATTGCTCCTCTTCAGGCTGCTGTAGACAAGAAGAATTAAAATTATATTAAAATAGAATCATAGACTGGTTTGGTTGGAAGGGACCTTTAAAGACCATCTAGCCCAACCCTCATGCCATGGGTAGGGACACTGTTCGCTCAATCAGGTTGTTCAAAGCCCCATCCAGCATGACCTGGACACTTCTCAGTGAAATGAATACACATTTAATATTTTAAATAAATCCAGATACTGTATATTTCACATGAGCTAAAGACTTCCTAGTTGATAGCTCCAGGGAAATTATCCATCACAGAAGAGAGACTTTCTGCTCCAGTTTCAAACAAGGTTGAAAAGTTTGCAGGGCAATCTCTTCCACCCAGTAAGTCCCTGGTTGCCATAAGCCCAGGCTCCCAACTCAGCTCACTGCCTGCCTTCCTCTCTCCAATTCCACATCTCATCCTAAACAGCAAATCCTGCCCCTCTTGCAATTTCTAGCTGAACCTGTTACCAGCTGAGGTGCCATTAAAGTGTCAAAGGTTCACTTGGTGTTAATGATGGAGAATGGGGAGCAGGGTCAACTTGACTCCCGAGAACAAACACCAGCCCCTCCTATGGGACCTGTGATGGGTTTGTAGCTCTCAGCCATGAGAGCTCAAGGGCAACATGCAGCACTAAAGGGACAATTATTCAGTAGGAGAAAGCAGAGAGAAAAATAAAAAGCTTAAATCCCTGTCCCCTGATACTTTCCGCTGAACAAAAATTTAATGCCAGGGCTTGCAGCACTTTTCAAATCGAACTGTAATTGAAAAGTATCGTTCCACAGGATCAGCCACCCTGTATTACAGGTCTCCCATCATACCATAACTTTTTGGTTTAGTTTGCTCCAAAAGCAGTAAGTGGAAGCCAAACTGGTTCTCTTTGGCCAAAGGCCACATGCTGACCATACAGCCCAAAAAGAGTCTCTGTGCATTCTGTGTTCCCCGTGGCTAGCATAAAAAAACCCCAAAACACAAGCATCTCTCTGACATCATATCCAGTCTGAAATTGTGTTTGCCCCAAGGGACTGAAGTGGGAAGTTTCAATTTATTCTCCTGCAGAGCCCTGCACTGTATCATTTAAAATAATAATAGGCAGAATGATCTGTCAGGCCATATATAATAGACCATTCAGCAAAGCCGCAGTGGTTAATTGTCTTCAAATAGCATGCTCAGTGGGGCTCAGTAGAAGCTGAATGTTCAAGGAGTGGCGGGCTGTCGGTTCTCATTTGGCAGAAGCCAGTGGGCTACAAAATCCTGTTCCCAGAAGAGATGGGCATCAAAACCTACATGGAACAGGGTGAACAGGAGCGGTGTCTGCCCTCTGCAGCGCTCACCTCCAATCCCACCGCCCTGACTTCCCTGAGCCCAGCAGCATTAAATGCTCCAAGTCACCGGTGCTTTTCTGTGTGTTTTTTGATGAGCACACATTATAAGCCAAAAGCTTCTTGCTAAACTGAATCAAAAGAAACTGAAGTGTTCAAGAATTATTCTGAGTAAACATCTCACAATTTAGAGGAAAAGGTTATTTCAAGTTTTTGTTATTTTTCAGTCTTAGAGGAGTTTAACAACTACACAACACCGCTCCTAAGGTGGTTGAAAGAAATGCTGTCATACTATTTCCTCTCTTCCCCACATCAAAGAAAAAAAGGGGGGGGAGGAAGACAGCATCTACAACACGACACCAATGTACAATGTAACTTTTAAATACAAAACATTAACACAGGCACAACACACACACACACTCTAGAAATACATCCCTTCAAAAGCATGCATTTCATGGTAAGGAATGCCAAAGATTAATGGTGAATTTGGGAAACTACTATTAAACCTACAGTGTAAATGTAAAATAGTGGGTTTGACACATATTTAAAGAGGAAGTGTAGGTTAAAACAAAAGAGAACTGAAATGGATGCCCTGCAAAGTTTTCAATGACACTTGGCATTATTTAAAATAATCTGGTATTTGTGACTCATGATGAGAGCTTACTGAATTGCTTAAATCCAGACAAATTAAGTCGTCATTATGTGGATAATACTCCTCCAGTAGAGGAAACAGTCTGCTTCGCTTTTCTGACACACAGGAAAATACTGTTAGATATTAGGGCAGCACAGCAGGAGGAGAGAGGACAACTCGCCAGTGGTACAGTGGAAGGATGGGGCTGTTTGGAAACATGAAATCTGGATGCAAATCTAGCAACAGTAATGCAGAACATCAAATTATACAGGGAGGAATTAGGTTAAAAAAGATAAAAACATATTTCCCAGATGAGACTACAGCTCCAGTTTAAAATGCAGAACAAAACCCACTTCCCCAGCAGGGAACACATGGAGTTTCTATTGTGCAGTGCAGTTTAAAGAGATACTGAAATACGTGAATTACCTTTGCCCCATTTTGTTACCTTGAGCATCAGAACACAATAAACAACTCCCCTGAACTTGTGGCCAATGCGTATTCCTCTAAAATATTCTGTCCTCATTAAAATGACTTTTTTTTTTTTTTACACAGAAGTGTAATAGTTCATATTAAATATCAGGACTCAAGCGCTGCTGACATGTCTGCATTATACTGTAGCCACTCTGTAAAACACCTAGCTATCTGACCAAGTGCCAGTAAACATGCATTGCTCTTTAATCCTATTTGAGTAAGAAACTATTGTTTGCAGAGTAGAAATAGTTCTCTAATGTTTTCTTTTCCTACAGGAAAAATGAAACCGTAAAGAAATATTAATTTTCTTCTAGTTAGGCTTGCTGCATCACACCTCAGAGAATTAAATCCTTAACTGCAACCATAAAACTCACAGCTGAAAAAAGCCTTTACAGACATGCTAATGGACGTTTTCACTCTCAGAAACAGTGCTTGTTGAGAAGCTAGGGAAAAAAAGGAGGCAAGTCATGAAAAGTGAGGTTTCTGAGAAAGAATATATCTGTTTCTTCTTGAATAAGGATAAGAGAAATCACTAGGATGGTGGTGGATGTTAAGATAATTTCTTCAACTAAGTCCCTCCATCTGCAGGAGGTCCTGCTAAGTGGAATTAAAATGGTCTTAGGATCATTTTAGTGATGACAACATGCAAAGTGCAGAGACACAAATTTACGATGCCAACTGATATTCAATGTGAATAAATGTTAAAGGTGTTACAGCAATTAGAAAAAATAAAAGTGGGGGGGAGTTGTCTGTGTGTGTCACAAAATGAAACCCTGGTATCCTGAAGTTTATTTTGCATACCAGTACACGGAAGGGGGCAACATCTTTAGTTGGCTTGACACATAATCTAGAAGAGTAATCTTATTTGGATTCAGGTATGGCTCCAGGGTCCCCAAAGTTAACCTCAGAAGTGGCCTCCTATTAATTATCATAGTATGGAGCGGTGCAGTCATTCCCCAGTGAAAGCCTCTCTCAAAACTTTCATTCCCTGGGGTTGCTTGGGTTGGTTTTTTTCTTGTTTACTGGGTTTTTGGGGTTTTTTTTTACTTTTTTAGAGAAACAGTAACTTTTAAAAAGTTAAAATATTTATGTATTTGTGTGTTTTCTTGATCAAACCAAAGACAGGCAGAAATGAAACAAAAGTCAAGGGGCTGAGTTGCAACCCCTTTGATGATGATCTGTGTGTTCCTGGCTTCTCAAGGTCTTTCTTGTGAATCATTTCCCAAGAGGCACATTAAAAAACTTCTGAACATTGAATTTCAGTGGCAGGTTAAAAGTTAAGATGAGCAAAGCATATGGACTACACCCAGGACGTTGCCAGATGATTGTGAGCGATGACTTTATGCAGCATTAATCATTGAAGAAGGAGGGTGTTGCAAAGCCTGCCCAGATGGCTGGCTGAGACGGAGAAGGATGACGAGGTCACGGGAATAAAGCACTGACGCAAAAAAACCCAAAACAAAACAAAACAAAACAAAAACCCCAACAGAAAAACCCAAAAGCATTTTGCTGAAGCCTTAGACCTCACGTTGGAAACTGTTTCTGGATTTCAGTGACAGCTTCTACTTCTGAAAAAACAAGTCAAGTTGTACTGCTAAAGCTCTCTAAACC
This sequence comes from Zapornia atra, assembly GCA_013400835.1. Classification (NCBI taxonomy): domain Eukaryota; kingdom Metazoa; phylum Chordata; class Aves; order Gruiformes; family Rallidae; genus Zapornia; species Zapornia atra. Next base: position 557,856 of record VZTU01033426.1, read on the forward strand.
CAGCAGCTGTATTACACACCTGCACTTTAGACTAAAAACCAGAACAGGCCAAGAACCAGAGGTAGCAAGGGGATGGCAACAACTGCACGTCCCAAACACCAGGACTTAAGGTCAAGGTACCTGCCAATTTGTGACCTCAACACTCATGATTCTGTAACAGAACCGGAGCCTAAAATCTATTACTTGGAAGTGAAGTCTGTGGAGGCAGCCCAAAGATCCTGGACAGACAATGGACTGTTCTTCCTGAATTTCTTTTCAGTTAACAGGAGTGGTTTATACAACCAAAGAACCTCTTCTAATAGACATAACAACTCTTACTCCATGTAAAGGGGAAACAAAAACAGGACCGGTAACAACAGTAGTCATCACAACACTGAAAGGTATGAGATCCTCTTTTTGTTCATAAACATGCTCTCTCTCTTCCCAATTTCATATGGCAATTGTACTATTTAAGAGGCTTGTAACTAACCAACTACAACCAAGGCATGTATCGTACAATACTTCTCAGAAGAAAGATTACATCCAGCACTTATTTTAGTGGTTTATAAAAATATCTATAGCTTGCATTTCTAGTATCTGGGTTCAGTGGTCAAAAAAAGAGAGAAAAAAATACTGAATTAAGGAATGAGCTCACAACACTATAATAGTATTATGGTCCTTCTAGAAAGAACTTTCGTTGTAGAAAAGGTACTCAGATAAATTCTGAGAGACAGGGAATCAAAATAGTCAGCAAAGCTAAGACAAAAAAAGCAACTGAGGTTGAGATTAGCTTTGAATAACTTCCCAAATTCAACTCAGGAACCCTTTGAACCCATTTGTAGACAAAGTCTGCAATCTATCGCTAAATAAGAACAATGTGAAGGCTGCTAAATTAAGCACTTTCTACAAAGAAAATTATTTCCTCCCTCTGCCCACTCTCCACTGGCAATTGAAGATCGCTTTCCCCACCATCTCATTCTTTTCCCTGCAGCATCCCTACTGCCTTGCACTACCTATATTTTTCAAGTTTAAATTTTTTTTCTTTCTAATATCTGGAGCAGAAAGCTTTCCATGTAAGAAAGGGAAAAGCTAAAATCCTGTAAAATATAAAATTTACTGTGTTCCCACAGCATTCTTCTCCTGCTCATCACCATACAAGCATTAAATCAGGCTCAAGTGGCAGTTGGCTGTCGTAATTCATGCTACTCTACACAAGAAAATTGAAGACAGTCTTCTGCTCTGCCAAACAGCCCTATATTCTCGCAATCTTGGGTCTCACATCCCTTTGAGAGTAAGATGGGAAAGGATGAGGCTGGTGAGCTCTGTGCCCTACCACATGCATTAAAGATGACTTTACTGTTAATTTATAGCACATGAGATCACTTAACCCGGGCTGTGGTGTTTCCCATCCTGCTGGAAAATATTCGCCATCATCTGATTTAAGCAAATAGAATTTTGTTTCATTCAATGTATTCCTCTGAAAACATGTGTGAAACCTACTCCAAGAGTTTTGTTTTTCAGAAGAGGACCTGTGCCTGCTCAAACAGGTAAGGTGGCCCCAAGCATGTGATTTCATGGAGCTGAGGCCAACGTGATGGCTGCTCTACAGTTCATGTCCCCTTTATTTGGCATCCCTATATTCTTTTTGAGTCCTTTTTCATCACAGCAAGAAGACTGCAAGTTACCAGCAAGATGTTTTTTAAAAAGCAAAACCTAGTCACCCTCTGAATAAATTCAGGCTGCTCTGATGGATGTCAGAAGACTGATGCTGAAGACATCCTCTATTCAGGAGGCTATGTATCTTGGGTCTCACCCACTCCTCAGCCATGAGCAACACAAAGGGCACACAGGGATGACTAAGGTTAGTAATGACTTCTGTTGTTGATTTTAAGTAAACCTGAAAACACTTTCCTTCTACTTGCACGCAAATAGGCATTAGAGATATGTCGCCTAGGCAACAGAACTATTCATTGGAATTGGCTTTAAGTATTCAGAGTGAGTGTTTCCTTCCTATCCCAGGAGTCCCACTGAATATACAGAAAAACAGTGATTCCTCTGAGAATTACAGTATATGGTTCTGGAGGTGTCAGCACAGAGGTCATAGTTTCCTGGAGAAAAGCTCTTTTGTTACATTAAAGATGGCTTTCATAGCATCTGTGTAGTCCCTAATGACTTTGCAAGAAAATCCACCTTTTCAGCTGTTCCTCTGGCGCCTAATTTACTTTTAGATAGTCAAAATTGCTTTCATCTTTTTACCATTGGGGGCTGCAGTTATTGGAATTCCGCTCCAAGTAAATACAACCCTCATGCTGCTGCATCCGAAGAGGGGACAGGTTCCTTCCCATCGATTCCGTGCTGGGATAATCGCTTCCAGGTTTCTAACTCACCAGCGAAAACCAAGATGATCTGCATATGCAGTACAGGTTCATTGAATCAAGACTTAGAGCTTTTTTAACCATATCCCAACCAGGCTTTCCTACCTTTCCAAAGACAAGGTCGTCCATCCCATCACCAGGCAAGGGGAAGAGGTCAGACTCGCTCCCGGACTCTCTTTTAAGGACACCCTGTGATGAGGCGCAGACGCTACTCAGCCCATCCTCCAAGAAATTCTCACATTCTACAGGAGCAAAGCAGAAAGAATTCCTATAGTATCCATACATCCAACTCATACATGGTCTAAAATTCCAGGATTTAAGAAAACACAACTAAATAAATTGTGTTCACCTCCCAAAACTGTATATGCAAATTCTCAAAGAATTTAATAGTTCAAAACTTTTTAAATGCATCATTGAAGCACATGCACACTGGATTAAACAGCCATATATGTTTGTAGCTTGAGGTGCTGAAAAACATGCTATATATCAGGCACTCCACGCTGAGCCTAACAGGATGCTTCCCATCAATTGCAGCAACTGCAAAATTAGATTTATACTCAATAAATGTAGAAATATAACTCAGTAATATTTGCTTTCTTTCTCAACTAAAATCTACCATCTCTAAATGCCAATTTAGACAGGCTGAAGATGATTTCATTCCTTTTACTTCTCACTGAAAAAACACTAGCGTGACTTCTATGACAAGTTGTACTTTTTTGGATTCACAAATTGTCTTTTTAAATTCCAAAGCTTTCATAACTCCTGACATTGATATATAAGCATATTGCATCTCTTTTTCCAAAATGCTTCCAGCTGTTTGTATTAGAGTGATGAGCAACACAAATATAGACTGCGGCCACTGAGAAAGCCCTTCCTTTCCAAAAACCTTAACAGACATGTCTTTGCATCAATAATGACTATATATCATTTCATTTGTCCAGCCTTCAGGCAAAAGTATTTATGACAGTTTTGGCAACAGTTTGGCATTCATTTCTCCCAACTCAAAATATTTTTGAGGAAAAAAAAGAAAAAGGAAAAAAGAAGAAAAGAAAGGTGTTATTTTGCAACCTGCTCTAACTAAACAGATCCAAAACATGTTTAGCTCCCTGGAGAGGAGCCAGGGCGCTAAAAGTATCTTTTTGCTCTTAAATTACACCTGATAGTCTCCATCCTTGGCTACATCAACCTTACACATCAAGACAATGATCAACAGGTTTGGGTAGCTAAAAATCACCATTTTCCCTTCCCAACCACTCTTCCCCTTCCTCACCCTTAACCTGTGCCTGGCAGCAGCTATCAAACACCCCCACCACGCCCAGCTGACAGGACCAATTCCACCATTGGAGGAAATAAAGTTGATTTATTGATGGCAGTGGGGCTGTCCCCAGTTCAGGCATGGGGAAGCCAAAAATTGTTCGGAAAGCCCATTACCCAGCAGAGGAGTTTCCACGCCACAGACAATTGGAAAAGCACTTATCAGAGGTGGTGTGGCTGCTCCCTGGGCCTATTCCCCTTTCGGGAAACCTGGAAAATCTGAACTGCTTTTCCATCTCTGAGGGGGAGAAGGGAGGGGGGAGAGAGAGAGGAAAGAAAGAAAGAAACAAGGGAAAGCAAAGGAGAGACGGAGAGGCTGTAAGGGAGTGGGCCAGGGTGCTGGCTGTCCAGCTGGCAGCCGGCAGAGCGTGTCCACAGCCCAGACTGAAAAACAAAGGGGCTTGAGCCACGTTCCAGTGGAAAAATCAGTGGTGATGGTTCTGCTGTGCCAAGGGACGGCTATCTCGCCCCAAGGATAAATCACAAGTGGCAGTGAAAGGCTCTGAAGAAGCCTCTGAGGGACACAGGACATGAAGCAGTGGGGAGAATTGATGAGGAACAGAGTGATGGGGAACCCCACACACCCCAAACCCTCTCTTCCCTCCCTTCCCCTTTATTTTCAGTTATTTGGGAAGGCTTTTCCACCCCTCCTTTTCTCAGTTAGCTCATTGGGTTTGTTTTCTTTGCTTTATACTGCACAGACATTGCACAATGCTGAGTTCCATCTCCAAGCCCCGTGACCTGGCGAGCCCCAGTGACAGCACTGTCATGACAAGGGGACTATAACTCCCATCCCACATCAAGCCCTGCTCACTGCACATACCGGATTGAGAGTGTAACCCCTGTATTTTTTTTCCTGCCCCTCCTCACTGATGATGGTAACACGCTTCTGCACGTAACAGAGAGGCAAACCAAAAATTACCTAGAAAAAAGCCCCAGGAAAAATATTTCCAAGCAACCCTATCACATACATTTTCCAAAGCCTCAGCCTCCAAGACAGCGCTGAGTCCCCCAGTTCCATGCCAATAGCTACGCATCTGCCCCACTTGGCTTTTCATTTCAAAACCACTGACAAAAAGTAAGAAGCTACAGTTTCTGGAGTTACCTTCTAAGATTTGAGGACTCTCTCCTTGCAAGCCATTGCAGCAGGATTACTCAGCAGGTGGAAAAAGATCTAATTCCCTTATCAAGTTGTGGATTTTAAAGTTAGCCACATTATGACAACTAGTGGGTTTTTTTTATTGCTGTTAGGTGTTGCCAGATGTTTTTGCCCTCTCTACACTGCACAGCACCACTGTGCAGCCAGAGGGATGCATGTGCAGGAACGATGTTATTTCTAGAAAAAACAGAACCTGCAGAACCTGAGATCTGCCCACTGCTTCAGTCAGACGTCTAAAAGCATACATTCAGTAACTTCAAATCCTCCTTTTTTGCTTGTGTTACAGACTTATTAGTATAAGGTATATAATTTGCCATAATTAATATTATATTTTTATAGTATGACAATGTAATAACTCATCTGAAGCGTAAAAATATAATACCAAGAGGCAAGGGATTTCGGGTCACAATTAGGAAAGAAGCAGCATGGTGATACTGCAGATTATCCTGTAAAACACTTTTGAAACAGCTACTCACAACTACTCCAAATACAGGACTCTATTTATTTATAAAATAAAGAAAAAAAGCACTTATGTCACTTTGATGGGAGCTAAAACTTCTACCTAGAATAAATCCCTCAGGTCAGTTACCCCCATTATCCCTTCTTAGCCTACACTCTGAGAAGATCGGGTTTGTGTTTCACATTTGACACTCAGTGATTCAATCTCTGTTTTTCTTTCAAGTCCCTCAGATGAACTGAAGGAGATTCAGGAGAGACCCTTGCTCGCAGAGCAAGGCAAGATGTGTCCACTCTATGAACAGACATAGCAAAGGGCACTAATATTCAGGGCACTAATAAATTACTCTACTTGTTTTGAACATTTGTAATTCAATGAAAGGAAATGTTTTTTGTCTTATCTTGGACACCAATCTCTCTTTGAAACTTGCCCAGGCAAGACTTTCTGTCCCAGTGGAAGAGCCAGAAAGCACCAGCCAGCACACAGGGCTGGGAGCTTGGCGTGGCTGGTGGGCAGGGTGTGGGAACGATGGCTCTGAAGAGCCTTCTTGCTTCCTGGAAATCATGGGAACATTCAGAGGGATAAAAATAATAAAATTAAGCCACTGATTTGAATCTAGATACAGATTCAGGAGTTTAAATTGGATTATCATTTTGGCTAGAAACCATGTCTATGTCCCCCATCACACCCTTCAAGTTTATTAAAAAAACCCAAACCAAACCAACAAAGTATTGAAATAATTAAATGCAAAATTCTTCAAGAAGGTGACACACCACACAGCTCACTGCAAGTCAAGTGCTACAACCATGTGCTAACAATGACTCATGGAAGGTTCATTCCATGTTTTCTTCAGTTTATCCATTTTTCCTGTCAAAGCAAGGGTGTCATAAGTGAGGAGGAGAAAGAAAAGATGAGGAGAACCGCAGGGCTGCTCATCCCGAGTCACCTGGCACACTGCTCACCTGGAGACTCCCGCGTCCGCTTGCGCTCCAGCAGAGAAGAATCGGGACATGGCTCCAGGGAACACCAGCTCTCACGATTTATCTGAAAAAAGAGCACAGCAAATCAAAGAAAGGCCACTCAAGCCACTCTCGCTGCCATCCCGGTTGGTCCCTTCTGCAATGACACCCTGCATTGACCAGCAGATATACATAGCTGTGAAGTAATTTTGTCCCAACAATTAACTAACAACTTTTTTTCTTTTTAAGCATCACAAAACAAAGCATTAAAATATGCCAAGCAACTTTATTTCTCCATGGGAGGTATGGTTCCCACTCAAGGCAGGAGTTCAGAGGGAGGATGAGCCAGCATTTAAGATACTAGTTGAGGACTGAAGAAGTTTGGCTTCCACCTCCATCTGCATCAGGACTGCAGGCAAGATACTCCTCTGCTCTATACCATTCACTATCTACAGAGTAGCAGTGCCCTACCACCCATATTGCCGTAAAGATAACTCATCTTAAAGTTATATGGCACTCTGATAACATGGAAACTAGGGAAGTGTCCAGGTCATGGTGAAAACCATGTTTGCATGAAATGATGATGATGTCAGAAATCCCCATCCTAACACAGAGACACATCATATGGTTTATTTCAACATCAGCCCTTATCTCACCCCGTCCTTCCCTTCACTCCTTCAGTGACTTCCAGGAAGGATGACTGATCTATTCTGTCTTCTCCCCTGTCTGTCTCTGCTTTACTCTTTCTCACTTGGGTTTTGCTGTCCAACAACCTCACTCTTAAGTCTGCTGGACTAGCCACAAGCTCATCCAACATTCACTTCCCGTCACTTTTGTCTATGACTGGTAGTCTCTGGAAGCCCTTTTTGCTCTCTCCTTCAGCAGCTCTGCTGTTCCTCCTAGCCAAACACCTGGTTGTCCAAGGCAAGCAAATCGCACCTGGACAGCCCCATGTCTCACATCCCAAAATTCAGAGGTTGTTTCCCCTCCTGACCTGCCTCAACACACAGGATCTCCCGTGTTACACTGTAGCTAAAAGAAAGCTACTGAAATGCATGCCTTTGATTTGGTATGCCAGCTGTTTCTCCTACCCTCTCCTCTTTTTTTCCTTTTCTCCCTGCAATAATTTCCTTTTCTATCTTTCTGGGAAACAGAGAATTTTTATTGTTTGCTTTTTGTCCATGACCTGTCTTCGTATCTCTGCCATGATCCTGCTTCATGTTTGCAGTCCCTTGAGGGACTCTCATTCCCTCCATGTACTCCTTTCTCCCATGTTATGAAATGCATAGCTTTTGCCTTTTTCTTTCTTTTTCTTCAAATAAAGAAAAGCCAAGCCTCTCCTACCATTGACCGGACCTGCTACTTTGACTAATGACCCCTGTCCTTCTTTCCTTTCTCGCTGAGATGATGGAGCTTGTTATTTGCAGTTGCTGGCTGGTGTTCCTCACTGATCTGGCTGCATCCCCCTGCCCTTCTCCGGAGGGGCTCCTGCCAGCACCTCCGCTCACCTCCTGCCTGCCCTGCAGCAGTCAGTGCTCTACTCCCCCCTGTCATCTACTTTCTACAGCATATTTTTCTTCCTTAGGTTTCTGTCCTCCTCCATGCTTCTGTGATGACAAAATGGGGTTGGAAAGGCCTTTGACAGGTCAGCTAGTTCCTCTCTGCTGCTCCAAGTCAGGCTCAACTCTAATCCAAGAGGTTTTAATCCAAAGTGCCCTTAAAATCCTCCAGCAGCAAGGATGCCTTGACTTTCCCTAGTCAGAAGCTCTTGCTGGGGAAGACAGGGAAGAAGCAGAGAAGATCTGAGAGGGGAGAAATAAGCCAGAGTCTCTCAGGAAAGGTGAAGAAGACCTCATGCTCTGTTAGAGTCAGGTCCCACCTGGCCATCCCTCCCTACCTCCACTGCAGGCTATTTTTCTTAGATATGACCTACGCTTCCTATCAGCAGCTTGTGCCTCCGTTTGTGCAGATGCATTTTCTATACATTCATCAAAGATCCCCCTGAGGCCCCTGTATGTACACACATCCATGATCCCAGCCCTCCCTGAACCTCTGCTCAAAGCACCACGCACACACCTCTACACCCATCTTCTTTTTACATATACGACGCATATATTAAAGGACAGGTGGAGAGAGAAAGAGAGGCAGAGAGGGAAAGAGAGGCAGAGAGAGAAAGAGTCAGTCTGAAGCCTGAGAAAGGCTTTTGTAAGAAAATACTGAAAACTGATTTCTTTTGTTTTTCAAAGTGACACAAAGACACTGAGTTTTAACAGTTGCATGGACACTGTGTTCCTACCAGGGCTGAGGGGTATCTAACCTTAGCCACTAAACATTGCTGCAGAATTTATACATACTTTTTTAGCCCTAAAAGAGCTGTAAAGTCCATAAATATCACACTATGACTGTAAAGGCAGTAAATATGTTAATATTTCCTTTCCAGACAAAGCAGAATCTATTTTGCACTATCTTACATTCTATTAAAGGCAAATCTAGAGGTTGAGCCTCAGCACAGAGAGGAGGACCAATGCAAATATGTTTGTCTAGACAAAAGAAGGAACAACCCATTTCAGATATAAAATCAAATTCTGCCTCCTTCTGACTAGCTTGCACTTAACTCCTTCCTCATCGTATGCAGCCGGATCCTCCGAACTCTTACACCAATGGATCTCCCTCAAGTTTAAGGGAACTATTCCTGATTTACACTGATATCCACTACTGGAAATTGATAATTAAACATCCTGTTCAATAATTAGCAGTAAGAAGACAAAATAGGAGGAGGTTCAAGCCTATCAGTTGATTGGTAACAGAATAAACTATATTAGGCTGAATTAACATTCTATTTTTTCCTTTAATAGAACCAATTGAGTCATTCACTGAAAATGCATTATAGACATTGGCATTTTTTCAAAAAAGATTTGAGTATTTTTCCCATTACCCAGCCAGCTCTCTCCTCTGCCCTGTGACTTTGCCAAGTATTGAAAACGTCTGGTTTTCTCCCATTAAAAAAAAGTAATGAAAGTGTAACACAAAGGTTTTAAGGTGCTGCTTCAGATACACCTGATTGTGTACAAAATAAAACATTAGAAACTGAGTATTTATCGCAGTAGCTCAAATTCAGGAATAATCATCATCACCAAAATACAAACAAAGGAAATCTCTACTATATACAAATATTTTCTATGCCAAAACGAGCCCAGACAGGATTTGAGGAAGGTTTACTGCATACTCTCAGGAAACTGGGTGGTCCACAGACATTCAAAACACAAACCCCACTATCCACAGCCAGAGACTGAGTACAGAGATCCCTCCTCAACAGCTGAATTCTGCTCATATTCAACTCAGGGCTAGCAACTGCAGGCTGAGTTTGGGGCTGTAGAGAAAATGCCATTATTAGAGCCCCTCAACATCAGGGGTTGAGGAATGCACCAGCATAAAGAAATTCAAAATGAGTTTGTCTTGGGATTTTGCAGACATGAGTGCATTACATGGAACAAAATATTCGTCTCTTCTTCCCTTAGTTTTGCTAAGAGAAGCCCAACAACAGGACTGGTGGCCACAGAAGATGCTAAAAATCCCAGGAACTTTCTGCCTTGTCCACACTGACTATAGCCCATCCATCCCGTGTATCCCGAGTCTTTGCAGCGGGAGCAGAGGACGCAGCGGCGTTCAGATGGCAGAAGGGAATATGAAACAGACTCTGGGAACAGAGTTTCAATATGCAGCTTTTGAAAAAATGCCAGGAGAGAACCAGCTATTTTTCCATGCAGAAGCCTGAATGTGTTTATCTGCAACTCAGACACAGAATGAATCATGGAAGCACATCCCCAGGCATCAAAAAAAGTGAATCCTGAAGGATTTTCTGTTTGTCTGTGAAACACTAGCAGACTAAATGTCCACAGAGGGCTTTAGGACACCAGCTGGAGTTGCAAGCAGCAGACAATTTGGTTGCTCTTTTTGGGCACACATGGATGAATTTCCTGACTCCGAGACATTTTCCTGCAAACACTGAATTTAAAACTTTAAGAGACTTACTGCAGAAACCTCTTTGCATAAGAAAGGGATGGTGCTGGACCACGTATTAAACAAATGGGGCTGGGAGGTCCTTCCTCTCACATGGGAACGATGAGTGACCCTGGTCCTTGTTCCCAGGCTCTTCCTCCCTCTTCTCCTGCCTTGGGCCCAGGATCTCTGTAACCCCTCCTCATCGCTCACAGTGCTGTGCAGTGCCTGCCCACCAAACCAGAACTGGGACCTCCTTCTCAGAAGTAATTGAAAAAACACCTATTTCTGGCAGAGTGCACTGCAGACAGCTTGCTAAAAACACTCACCTCGCAGCCAGTCGCTGTCTCCAATGCACCTCTCCTACCTTTCCACCAAGGAAATGTCCTTTTTTCTATCTCACTGGTTTTCTTTTAATTCTTCGTACCTTCTATTTCACAACAAAGAAAACACTCTGACCTCTTGGGAAATAGTCTGTTGTTTCAGAAGTTTCCACTTGTCAATCTCACTGGTAGCAATAGAACTCTCAGGAGCAGAAGGAACCACGTGATTTTAACTTTAATTTCCTAACAAATCTCTAGAAATTCATCTTCCCTCTGTATTAACTTTGTCCTAAATTTACAGTTTTCCATTTCTCTCCTTTCCTCCCCCCTAGCTTCCAGACTGAGTTCTACCTTGCAGCTAAAACCAGATGCCACTGTGCATAGGAAAATATTTAGTACAGTAATTCTAGCTTGCTTGGTGCATCATTAAGTACCTGTACACCATGCTGAGCAACAACTGACACTAGGAAAGATCTGAAACATCCACTGAAGTGCAAAAATAGCAGAAAAGGAACTTTATATGTTAAATGCAATTAGAATTAATCTGTTTAATAATCAGCAACGATCCAGTAATTTCTGTTTAAAACCTTCATGCAAATCTTAACTCTTTTCTAGGAACTGCTTGCTCCTAAAAATTTTCCCATAGGATAGTTTGCATTGAAGAACTTTGTACACAACTGGAATTCAACAGTGATTCTGAGCAACTTTTGACTTTACAATTCCATTTAGGATGGAAAAGTCCAGCTGCCTCCTTTAATTCTTGAACTAAAAACTGAAGCACCAGTTGATTCATCCCCTTCACAAAAACCACCTTTCAAGAGCTTTCAAAGGAAGCATGTGGGATGAGGCACGTGGGGAAGGAATTTCCACCATCTTCCTTCAACAGCCATTGATGCAAACAAGTTCCAGACACACAAACCTCATATTGAGAGCAAAAGTCACTGCTTCAACAATCATCTTGCCAGACAATACTAAGAGCAGACATATAAATTTGCTTACAAATTCCAGATTTAATAAATAAATTAATGAATATTTTTGTAACCTCCCTGTGTATTTTCTTGGCTTAAGCTCTGAGGGAAGGTTTGACAATGCAGATGGGGAATATGAGGGCCATTCTCCAGCGTACACCAAAAGGGACAAAGTGACAACACCTGCATTTCTGCAATGATTTCCAAAGAGATTTTTCTTCTAGCACTGGGAATATGCTACATCAACCTTTTTACCTGTGCAGATTTGGGGACTACATATCAGGATCTTTTTTCAAGGAGGTCCAAAATGACCTTGTTGAGAGCAAAAAGTGAGCAGTGCTGTAGAGAACTCTGCTAAAGGATTACACCAGAAGAGGCTCCTACAACCACAGAACATTTTAAATGACTGAATAAATTAGAAGTTTGTGGTCTAAGAGCAACACTGAATTCCTAGAGTGCACTTTTCCCCCAGCTATGTTGCAACTGGGGAAAGGACTGTGTGCCCCAAGAATGTTCTCCAGCCCCTGGCACTGGGATGTCCTCTTTTACCAGCGGAATTAGAGTCCTAGTAACAACAGACTTCATGAAGCTATAAAAAGAGCAGCAATGGCTGACTAAAATGGGAGCAAACTTCCCAAACATACTGTGCCTAAGGTGAACCACATTATTTTCATTTAAGTTATCCCTTCGGTTCTAACTCTACACAAGACACAAATGTGTAAACTCAAAAGTTCTCCGCATCATCATAAATGCATTTCTCTGCTGTCCCATCAATACCCAAACCACTGCAGACTGATGCAGGATTAAAGTTCAGAGCTATTTTAATGCCACAAAGTTTGCTGAGACACTGCATACCCATCATCCAAGGGCAGTACCTCCCTCAGCCCCAACTCCAAAGAAGTCATGAACACACTTATGCATCAAGTAAGGAGAAACAAAGTGCACAGGAAAAATTAAAAACACTTTCTGACTGCATACAATGAAAGGAATCTTTGTTTCACTTAATTTGGGGACCTTCTGCACATACTACTTTTAGCTTAGGATGCTCCAAATTGCACTTTGCCTCATTCCTCAGGATGATTCCAGAGGATCATCTCCAGTACTGGGTAGAGCTACCAGAGCAGCTCTCTGCCAGGGAGCAGAGTAACAAACTGACAACCTTATCCTTTAATTACAAAATGCCTTAATTATTTTTATAGGACTGGGCTGGTTTTAATTTCATGAATAATGTTCTGATTTTTAACTGGAAGCTAAATGGAATCTGTTCATCTGAACAGCAGTTAAATCTAACCTCATTCCCCCGGTTATGAATAAAAACCTACACCTTCTGGCTGCACTTAACATCCACCTACAAAGATGAAATATAGATACAGACAATGAATTATTATCAAATACTTCCAGTTGCTATTACTCAAGTCTCCCATTCCCAAAGCGAGCCCGTTTCTTATATTCTAACTCTGCAAGGCTCAGCCTGTTCCTCCAGACTTGAACGCTTGTCGAGCTTCACATGTATCTGCAAGGTGCCAGGCAGAGTGGTTTCCATATCCTGTCCCTTGATAGTTATACTTGTGGCAGCAGGCACCATGTAAAAATGAGACAGGGCTGTCAGCTCACACATGGGCATGCTGAGAGTTCCCATTTTGGGTCTTGGAATAAGTGCAGCCTGCTCTATACCGTACGCAACTGCTCACAGCTCAGGGACTCGTTCAGACAAGCAGATATCCACACGCTCCACACACCACCTCCCTTATCTGCTACAATGCAATCCTGGCAGGAGAGATCATGGCAAACTTTTATGCCATGCCTGCATCACCCAGGCTTCCCTGTACAGTGCCAAACCACTCTGCTCAGTAACTGAGTTCATCACATTCGCACTGCTGCAGCAGCAAGCAAAGCCGCCGTGAAGATCAAGTCCTACCTAAGGCTAGGACACCGATTTACCCACTGCTTCTTGCATTTTGCATGTTGGGAGGAGGAAGAAACACTGTTAAAGCTAAAAATAAACGTGTGCATCAACTCCCAAAATTGCTGGGGTGGTTTTTTTTCCCGTAACTCCACAGGCAGTGTTGCAGGCACAATCTAAACAAGGAAAATTTGAGCTCCGACACACTGACCCTTCAGAAGATAGATACATTGCAAAATAGCTGTTAGAAACCAAAATTCTTTTGTGACTGCACCTAAGAATGGCTGTGATCAATGCAAATCTAATCCCATCTATAAACATTTAGTAACTGAAATGACACAAGATCTTCTTTGTTCACAACTTGTTTCAGTTGTCCTTCTCCACCAGCTGTTTTTCTTTCGTATGTCATGACTACCAAGCTCCCCGTCCTAAAATGAAGCAAAGAATGCATTCATCTACCACTCTGAGAAAAGACAGCTTGTCTGTGTCAATCCATAGGCCAAACTGAACATTGTGTGGTGCTCTGCAGGTATCTTGTTAAAATTTCATTCAGATCAAACACACTTCAAGTTCTTCTTTGCAAGGATATTTACTTGCTTTCCAATACTTGTCGCTTTAGAAACCCCATCCTCTTAACTCACCAAAGCACAATGTCCTATATAAGGTACAGTTTTGTTTTTTAATTAAAACCAAACCCAACCAAAAAAACCCCACCCCCTAGCTCCCTCATTAAGGGTCTGATCCAACTCCCATTAACGTCAAGAGATGATCTGCCACTGACGCACTCTAGTGCTGGCTTGGATCCCTAGATCATCAAAATTTAATTTCATCTACCGGGTACATTATAGAAACCAGCTAAGACATGAAGAACAACTAAAATCAAGCTAGGGCTGACTGTAACTATAGCTGTTACTACCACCCTCCTGTTTTAAACATCTGCAGCCTGTGCAGCCTATGTTCAGAGCAGCGATGCGTGCACACACGCACACATATATGGACACTGAGTCATTTGTAGGAACAGACAGTATAACCCACGGTTTTGAAACTCAATTAGGAAAATACTAGTGGGAACTAACAAGAGCCACATTTTGTTATAAAATCTAAGCTATTCTGAACAAAAATTAATTTGAGGGAACTGATGACATCAGAAATACTGGTCAGATAATTATAGTGGATTACATTTCAAGCCAGGCATCCGGATAGTCTTTAAAAAGAGAAAGTTTGTGACTTTTTTTTGGTTTTTTGTTTTTTTGACATTAGCAACCAAGGTTGTCAGGGGTACCAGGACTTCTCCCAAGAATTATTAAGCAGTCGTTTCACACAAGTAGCGTACATACAGTATGACTACATTTTTAATGACTCACAGGGTGTCTAGAGATTGAATATGTGGGATGGAACCCTCAACTGGCATTATTAACAGAAGCGTTCAGAAATACTCAACTAAACTGAGCTGGTAGAGAAAACAAGTTATGGTTATTTGTATCATTAAAAACAAAAGGATATACTGGATTAAAGAAAAATATTTTAAATATTTTTATTGCCAAACAGCACAAGTTAACAAGTGCTATGTCAATATTAATGCAGATGAAGTAGAGCAAGAATAATCTGAAAATAAAACTTTTCTATGCCCTCAACTCTGTAACATGGGCACAGAGAAAGAAATCAAAAAAGGATGCCACACAATCATGGAGAACCCCACTGCCTCAGCTAAGCAAAGAGAGAAGAGGGAAAAAGAGAGAGGGAAAGGCTCTTCCAGAAGTTCAGATCCCTAAGTTGGGCTGTGTTTTGCAGTCCCTCTGGCTGCTTTCCGATTTCCATCCACTTTGCCAGGAAACTGCTGAAGCTCCAAAAAACTGTTACAGAGACAGGACATTCCCAGACTGCCACTGTGCCATTTGGTGGAGCACTTGCTAATTTTAGATTAGAAGAGGAACACACTGGGACAATTAGCCAAGAGCCACTCCTGGCTCTTGCTCCAACCCATCTTGAGACAAAACTCGCACCCAAATAAGACTGACAGCAACGCCCTTCAAACACAAACAAAAACCAGAGGGAAAGGGGGATCCCATCATGCCTTCTTTTTGGCAGAATACAGCATTTCAACCCCAAAAGCAACCAATGGAAATGAAAACCATTTGCCCAATGGCACCGTATGCAGAAAACCCACCTGCAAGTGGTAAAAGGTTGCAGATCAGGAGGGGACCACTTAACACTGAGGATGGGGAAAACGGCCAGAGAGCGCTCCCCAAAATGGTACCTGATTGCATGCCACAAGGGATTACCTGGTTGCAGGGACAGCTGGCATGAAGCAGTTTGACAGCACACAAGACCATCTCCACGCCAAAGGGGAAGAGCTCTTCCACCTGTTCCCTCTCTCTGCACCACCCAGCTAAGGGGAAGGGTACGGCAGGGAACAGACAGACCCATTAGAAAGCAACCCATAAAGAAGTGTACACAAACATCATACCTTTAACAACACAACATCTACAGTCCTGTCCACCTTGGAAATGTCGCACAGGCTGTATCGCCTCTTGTGGCGTTCATACATTTTGTCCAAAACGCCGGGAGCGGAGGAGCAGAGCCCACCATGAACCCTGGGCTGACCACAGCCAAGCAAGCTCCACACCTCTCACATACGTGTCCAGAGGAGTCCCCGTGTCTCAGCACACCAGCTCGTTCAAACCTCTTAACAGGAAAAAGAAAATCCCAGAGCTGCTACCAGTTGATAAAGTCTTCTCGGAACAGATTTGCTTATATAGGCAGCACAGAACTTACAGCAAACAAAAGATATTTAAAGAGAGCTTTATACATTGAGGATTTTTTGTTTCAACTGCTAGGAGCGGTATCAGCCTTCCTGTTATAGCAATAATAATAATAAATAAATTTTCCAGACAACTTTGATATCCAAAAATGCACCAGAATGAAAATCCTGCCCGAAAAGAGAACAAAAACCAGATGTGTGCAGCAGGACCCTGGACACTCCAAGGGGGAAGGCAGAAGGGAGGCTCAGCCGCGACAGGTCTAATTCAGGAGAAGAAGAAAAACAAGAACGCGCCGATCTCTGGGTCCAATGTAAATACTGTCCCCAACGTGCTTTTTCTTTCACGCCCTTGCACACCAAAAAGAAGCAATAAAAAAGGTACTTTCCTCCTTTCTACTCAGTCCACCGTTCACCAGACAGGAGGGCTTGGTTTTTGCGTTAAGTTTAAATTTCTAATGACAGCACAGGGCAAAAGGAAAGAAAATAATGAAATAAAGCCACTCCCTCCTGAATTGGACTGGGACGTCACTACTTGCCTTTTTAGTCCTGCACCAGTGTTCTCCCAGCTTTCAAAATTTCTTTGCAGTTGTGGGAGCATGATTCATCTCTTCAGAGAGAGGAGAAGAAAAAAAAGGGGAGGAGGAGAGGGGGGGAAGCAGCAGCTTTTCTTTGCCAGCCTCTTCCACCTCCGGCTGCAGGCACTCGGTGTGTGTTTGCTCGGTCCAGACAGAGACTGAGAAGCAAAGGGCTATGTTTTTTCAGGGAGGCAAAAAGACTTTTCCCTTTCCCCCCCATGCCAGGTAAATGAAAGACAATTTCAGGCTTAAGCTTCCTCCCCAAAAGAGGAATGGAAACTTATGATTTAATCAGTGCACACACACACAGGGGAAAAAAAGGAAAAAAAAAAAAAAAAAAAAAGGGAAATCAGCCCATTTATTTTCTGGTGGTGTTTGCAACACTGTAAAAGATACCAGCATCTTGCTTTCCAGAAAAGTCAGTTTTCCCTCTTACCCTAGCCTGAAAAGCAGAGCTTTATTCCTTAAAAACACCCCAACAAACCCTAAAGATTTTTTCTAACAACGCTGGGCCAGCAGAGCTCTTTTCCCCTCTCAATAGCTCATTCACATCAGCCGGGCCCTGCATGCTCACTGCCACATGGTGTTCCTATTTCCAAACTTTCCCCTTGCAGCCCCCTCCGCTTTCCACCCCACCCTGACCTCTCGAGGGATGAAATCTTTCCATACTTCCCTGCTTTAGACATTCTCTCATTCACCGATTCAAAAGGGAATGGGGGCGGTTGAAAAAAAGAAAAGAAAAAGACAAAAAGAGGAGAGAGAGAAGAAAAGGAAAAGGGGAGGGTTTCTGCAGTGGTGAGTTTGCAGAGAGCAGAACTTGTTGCTTTTCTGTGTAGAAAAGCTGGAAATGCAGTTGTTAATCCTCTGTTGCAAAGCAGGAAGCGCATGCATCGGAAACGGCGCTTATTGGACCTGTGTTTAATTGCAAGATCTCCAGAAGCCATCCTCTGCGGTGCTGGGGGGAACCGGCCCATCTCCCGCTGCTGGGATTTGCTCTGCTCCTGGAGCTTAGTTAAGGGTTTGTAGGTCTTTTCATCCAGCCCCGTAGGGTGGCCCTGGTTCCCTGGTTGTGTAAGATGCTTTGTAGCCACCAGTTCAAGTTTCTGGCAAGGGTGGCTCAAACCATGCAGCCTGATGAAATGGATGAAAAGCCAGTTTTTGTCATTTGAATGCAAGAGGTGCCTTCCAAAGAAGGTCTAAACCCATCCATTGTGAGCAGGCACTCCAGGTCATCTCCTTCCAGTGCTGTCCGGTGTTCTGGCCAGCCAAAGCCACTACTCCAGCAGCATGCCTGTGAGTAACACAGGAACTGCCTCCCCTCCCTTGCACATTGAAGAATGGGAATTTACAGAAACACAAAGGACTATTTTGGGTTCTCCTCAATGTGACGCCCCCAATCCATACAGCCAGATTACACAAAAGCAGAATTACCCTCTAGATTGAGTAGAATCAGTGAGCAAGCTGAGACGGGTGTCTTTTCCTAGGGCTACAGCATGGCTTGGTGGCATGGTGACCAGCCACCACTCAAAAGTCCACCTTTGGGCATTGAGCCATGAACATGTCCTCATGTGCTGGAGTGGGGTGGAGACTTGCAGCGGATGAGTTCCTCCTGGTGACACAGGTATGCTCTTACCTGGTCAGTGCAAGGTTATCTCCCCCCACTTTCATTAGACTTCTGTCGCTCCCTCACAACCCAAAGGTTCATCTCCACCACACCACCAGTTGAGCTGAGGAGGCTCTCCTCTATGAGGGTCTCACAGCTACAAACCCTGACTGGGTATCTCCGCCAGTCAGGGTCTCTGTTCTCCTTAGCAACGAGCAGAGCTTCTGCTTTCAGTATTAGGACACACATGCAATGTGGTAGTGCTTTAGGGACTTTCTGGAGCCACCAGTTTTCTCCACAAGTAATGAATCCCAGCAATCATGTGCCCGTTGAGACGAGGAATCAGAAATGGCTGTGACAGCATTCCAGCCCTTCAAACACTACCATAAAAGGCAGGGATTTCCTCAAATCTAAATTTACACGACAGGAGCCTATAAACAAAGTGTGTGAATTTAGGTCAGGTAAAGGAATTTGCAGCGGGCACTGTGCCTTAGTGATGCTCTAATGTTTCATTATGGAGCACACATATTTTTTTAAACTATACAGCAATTAATTTTGTTTTCAAAATCCTGGTATATAAAGCCAAGATTTATTCGAAAGACAACTGCAAAGCCCTGTCCAGGAGCTCAACTTAAAGCACTTCACCTTTGAACTGTGGAGCCCCTGTGGCAATCAGATGGTCAGCTGCAGGGCTCGAGTAATACCCACCTTACAGAGAAGACTGCCATGTAAGCATCGCTGCTACCTGTGACTGTGCATCACCCACTGACCTGCAACAGGTCAGGCTGGTAACTGCATCAACACCCGATCTCATATTATCTCATCCTTCCTACAGATAAAAAGAAACATCTCCAGCCAAAGCATGCAGGAGATGCACTAGGAGATGTGAAACCTTCATCGCAGGAAGCTAGGACATCAATTTTTCTGAGCTCTGTACAAAAATCTCAGAATAGCCAAAAGACACGAGGAGCCCAACATGAGCCTTCACAGGGCAGGAGGGAACAGAAAGTTCAGGTGGAAGGAGGCAGGTGGTGAGAGCTGGCAAAGTAAGCTGCCAGGTCAGTGATGGACAGGGTGACTGGGGACAGGATGTGTCCCAGAGCTCAGTACACACCCATGTCCGCCCTGTGAATCGAGGGGATGAGCTGCCTTCCTCCGTAATTATGTGCCTTGATCAAAGGCAAAGGTTGCCAGCTGATGCCTTTGGACTCCTCTACACCTTCAGCCACAGAGGGTTGTAATCAACACAAACAAACAAACAAACAGTATCCCCCTCTCCCTTCTCTTTCTCTTTTGAAATTTAAGCTTCCAAATCCCTAATTTGTTCCAAGAGTTTTTCTCTGTTTATGTTCCTGACTCACAGCCAAGATCAGGAGGCCAGTGATGACTCCAGACACTCAAAGTCCATCTCATCTTCATCTCCAGACTTCACTGTTGAACTGGGGAAGGGGGGGGAAGGGGGAAACGTAATATAAACAAATAAAAGATAATACACCAGACACACTCCCCCATGGGAGACCATCACTCCCTTCCCACGTTAGGTGGGGCTTTTGCTGCATTGTTTCGAGCAAGCAATCGTGCCTCACACACAGCCTCATATACACACAGGCATGCTGAGCAGACGCAGCAGACAGACTCAGCCCGGACGAAGCAGAACAAAGGTTTCCAGTCTCCTTTGTCCATTTATTTAAGGCAGTCCCTTCAATGCCATACGCATGTTTACACAGTAGATAGTATTTCTGCTCAGAAACACAATGCACCAGACAATCAGAGGATAAAGATGAAATTAAAAAAAGGGCTACTCCAATGAGCAAATCATTCTATTTGGGTTGGGTTTTTTATTCAGTGAGTTGCTCAAAATGGAGCAGAGACGCGAGCAGCAGCACAGGCCACCGGCTGCTGATGCGACAGTTCTGGGTTCCTTATTGAAAACATCTGGAAGTGCTGAGCTGCTCTGTGCAGACAGGGGTTTGAAACCATCCAATCGTTTCATATCCAAACCAAAGTCCAGCACTGCAGATTTCAAGGGAAGGAAAAGGGGGGGAGGAGAGGAGAAAAAAAAAAAAAAAAAAGAGAAAAGACTCTCGATCACACCATATGATCTGTAACTCATCCAGATAAAACTCCTCCTCCTCTATCCGCTAACAGACCTCTTAATGACAAGGAAATCATGGTTATTCTGAAACAGACTGCACTATTGTTATCTGGTTCAAATTACTTTTGCTGTATCGTTATGAAACACTGAAAATGATGCAATCTACAGAAACACTCAGGCGTATTAACTTTTGTATCCATGGCTCTGATAGGAACTAATGGAGCAGAGGATGAAAGGAAAAAAGTCCTCCCTGTTTTAAGCGAGTTAAAACCCACTTTTGGGCACTAAACACAGGAGAGAATAAATTAGTCAGACAGTAAGAGAGAGGAATTACAATTTCAATTGCTCTTTTCTTAAATCATATTTCTGGAAAGGGGTTTTAGATTTTTATGTTTCTGGCACTTGCAAGAATAGACAAAACACCACCACGTCCCCTTTTTTTTTTTCTCTAAAACTAAATAAGGCAAAGGAAACCGGCACTCTTAATACTACAGAGCCTCTGAGAGGAGCGTGTCCAGTCTGGAAAGGAGCACACATCTATCGTGTCTGCGGGGAGGCAGGTCAGCACCCACGCAAGAGAAGACCAAGATGGATGCTCAAATGTGGGTTTTGAAAAGTTGTTGAACTTTTCAAGTTCAGAAAGAAAGACCAGAAAGACCAGGCAGTTGTTGAACACCAGCAAGCACTCGCGCTGCAGATGAGACCTGGATGTTAGATAGTGTGTTTCTCAGTGTTGCAGGAGCACTGCAAGACTGAGTGTTGTGACTGTTCTGCTCCCACCCTGCCTGTCCATCTGCGTGCTCATGGTGGCACTTTGGTTCTGGGCTGAGTCCCTCAGGCCTCTTCATCGGGTGGCCTCAAAAGGCTGGTTGAGATTTTGGATTCCCCTAAGAGGTGGGGCACAGAGAGGAGCTGGAAAGGAACATGGATGTCACCTTTTCATCCGATGTCATTCATGGCAAGCACCACACTTCTGTAAGGGGTATGCCAGCGGTGCAAGCAACAAACCTTCAAAATCCTGGCCCTAAAACACCTTGATATTAATCAGCTTGACTTAATCCATGAGGCAAATCATCCACAGTACTAACACAAATTTATTCTCCAGTCTGCCCAATCCTGACTCTCCTAAAACATCCTTATTTCCATCATTCACATCTTCACACAAAGATCTGAAGAAAGACATTTCCTTGCAGAGCAATACCGTGCTTTGGGACGACGTGACCGAGCTGAATTCTATATCCAAACAAACCACCATACAGCTGCAGCCTGTGTTTGAGCTCGAAGACAAAACCATCTAACCAAACAGCTGAAGAACCACAAAGGAGAAATGAGAAGGGTTTGGAAAGCTGTCAGACATACGGCTACACGGAGCGCGTGTTTTGAGAAAATAGAAAAACATCTTGAGAGACCTTCAGCCATTTCCTGACCTTCCCTTTTCTAGTATTTCTCAGAGACTCGGTGTGCATTTCTCAGGAATTTCTATTGTCCAAATAACCTTCAGAAAAATGCTGAAGCTTTGGTCTGCCACAGAGCATGCCTGAACATCCTTCCAGAGGAAGTCAACTGCCCATCCTACTGCTCCCAAATGGCTACAGGAGAAACACATCCCACGCAAGAGATTAGCAACTGCTCAGCTGACTTTACGTCAGTTTACAATGTCTAGTTCTGCCTTTACCAAAAATAACTGCAAATCAAGATGTCAGAAGTGCTGTGGGATCTTGGGCCACGTCACAAGATATTTATTTAGTGTTTTATGGAAGTCGAGAGAAATACTTCTCACTGTCAAACACTGGACATGTTATTTTGTCCCGTGAATTCCAGCATCCTGAAAATGGGGAAGGGAAAACATGAGTGGATAAAGTGGGAATAGTCCTCAAAAACAGCTGTCAAGGAGCACCTGAGCTATGACCCACAAAAGCAAATCAGCCTCCCAGAAGCAACCCATGCTGAACGCCCTCCAGAATGCTGGCTGCTCCAGCACTCAGGGCACTTCCCATCATGGCATGGGGTCTAATCTCTGTAGATTGGGTAAAACACAAACATAACAGGGTCTTTCATAAAGAATAACACCGTTTTCAACTAAGACATCTAAATGGGAGAGACTGCTTCAGTTTCAAAGCTGGCTCAGCCCAGCCTGAAGCTGCTGCCGAATGGGGTCATCAGAAACAACGTTCACTAATTTGACCTCATCCAGCACTACAGCTGATCACGTTAGCTTAACTTAAATTTCCCTTTATGTTTTTCAGTTGCTGGTATAACATGTAAATTTTACACACATACAGTGAGCAATAATCCTTGCTAATTATGGTGACTCAAACCTCCCACTCTCAAGGCAGCACTACAATTTCTGGGATCCTGAAAGATAATGATATAAATAAAAGCATTTAAAATACTGGATTATATTTATAGGAGTTTTTGAATCATCATAAACATACCAACATTAAACATTACACAAGCCACTTGAAATTGGTTGGCACAGTCTTTCTGCCAAATATTTGGAGGCCTGCTCAGTCCCTTACACCCAAACAAGCAATATCTTTTAACTCCTCCAGAGAAGTCTCAAATACAAGAAGAATGGGATGTTTCATTATCTATAAAGTTCACAAATGCAACACACTCGATTTTTTTTTTTATACCATGCATGATAAAAAAGTATGCTCTGACATCACTAAGATGTAGAATATAAGAAAGTAGTGATTTACAAAAAACCACGTTCCGTTATCCCATAATAAAATTCCAGAAAGAGTAAAGCAGTTCAGGGTTTGAGATTAAAAATTAGCATGAGTTTTTGTACAGAAAACCAGATCACCTCCCATTTGGATTACATTGGATTCCAAACTAATAGCATGGTACCCTCTGCTGCAGGTATGGCACAGGAGCAGACAGACATTGCCTGAGCCACTCCAGGATGCCTCGCCGTAACACGAGATCCTACCATCCTGGGAGGATGCTCCTACCTAAAGAACTGTATTCAGCTAAAAACAGAGACAGGATAGCAGATTACATACATGAATTGGTGGAAAAAGCCCAACAAAAATGACGTATGGTATCAGTGAGTAAAATTAATAGACAATATAAAAATGACACATCTTCAACTAAGGAAATTATTCAACTTTTGCCATTCTTTTATGCCTCCAGTTTAAGGCACTGTATTCTAACTGAAAAACAGAGAAGGGTCATTCAAATGAATAAATCACATCGGAAAATGATTCAGCTTCCCTCCTCCCTTTTTTTTTTAATTTCCCTTTTTAATTCAAGTCCCTAGAACTCAGCCCTTAGGAAGCCCACAGGACCCAGAACATTGTCCCAGCCAGGCACTCCATCAAAAGGGTGAAGTTATCTCTCCTTTCATCTTGTAACTTGAAAATCTGGGAAGGGAAGTGGTGGGAAAGCAGAGCACGGTACAAAGGCACCCATCATATTTCCAGGTCAATTTTTTGCTTGGCTGCTAATGAAGGCAGAAGATTGAAGACACTGAGGTATTTGTTTTGCCCTTCCAATTTTTCTGTTTACTTTGTGGGGAGGAGGATCTCAGACCCGAATCGTAACTGAGATGCTCTGAGTACAGCCAAGCCCCCCTCTCCCCAGCAGTAACTGACACTCCAGCTCACCCTCCTACCTACGCTTGCATCCAACCAGTATTTTCATGCCCCCTCTACATGCATTTGGAAACTTGAAATAAAATCCAATGCAAACTTTTGAGAGGAGGCATTTGGATTCCAGCTCCTGCCTGGGAGGTCTGCTTTAGGACCACATGAGTATTCATTTGCTCACTGTTTTATCCGTTTCCCTGGTAGTCTTCTGTAAAGAATATTAAACAAACATGTCTTTACAGCTTGAGAGCCCAGGAAAGAATGTTGACCCTGTGGAAGAAACCTGGTTTTACCAATTTTTACTCCACTTTGATCCCTCTCCTCTAAAGATGCCTATGCAAGGGTAAGGATTCATCATGTCCACAAAGCCATCGTTAAGGACCACTTATACCAGTATAGGCTATATATGTTCTACTCTTTAACCCAATTTAAGAAAATATTCCTAAAGAAATTTCAGGACATAAAACATGCATAATTAACAGCCAGATATGTGGAAGCGTAGTCATTAGTGAGGAATTTTCTCAGCTGTTGACACTGCTCCAGCAAAATAATGTTTATTTCTGAGGTTATAAACTACCATATGCTACATCTCCTCTACCAGCTTTCCAAAGACCCCTTTACAGGAACATCTGTTGGTGCAGGGATAATCCCTAACTGGATTAATGGATCCAAACCCTGCTCCTATTCCTCTCCTCTCAGAAGTAGGGAATGTCCCTGCACGCACTGGGAATACCAGGTCAGTACAGGTGCTTTAGGAAAACTTGAGTTGCTGGGTTTTTGTACTTCCCTCTCTCATTCCCCATAAGTCACAGCTGCTGCACTTCCACAGCTTTAATCAACAGATAACAAACAAATTTAAGCTGATGGACAATGATAACTGGGGCCAAAAATGTGAAAAACCAGCAGTTATTAAAATCTGGGAGCTGTGCTATTTCCCTGCCTTGTCCTACCATCTGATTCGGGGCATCCCAGGAGCTGCAAAGGTCACTACATTGCAGAGAAGGACAACGGAGCATCTGAACTTTCTTGCCAGTGACTACAAGGAAAGGGTTGGTTTTGTTTTCTTAGGAAGAAAGAGGAAAATGATCTGAAGCTTGCTCTCCAGGCTAAAATCCAAAACATTTACAAGACTCAGAAGCAAGAAAGCTTGCAGATAATCAGCAGAACTGACGCCAGTTCAATCAAAACAAACCAGTAACAGCAACTGGGAGGAGTACAGATTACGCAGCATCATTCGGTACAGAAAATACCCCTTTCGCTATGCAACAGTTAAATAACTTAACTGGAAACCCCTTCTAGCCCAAGTTAGAATTGCTGAAGGCTCAGCTAGTCATTTTGGCTATTATGTAGCATTAATCTCTTCTGTTTCTGAAGTTAGCCTTGTGGAGGAAAAAAAAGCAGCTTCAAAACATGCAAAAATTAATGAAACCCATATGTGGGATACTGTCATTATTCCATGTTTATAAGAGGATCAGGTTTTGTTAAATGAGCTTATTTAATGCAGACGCATAAGAAAAAATACCCAGCAAAAGATCTGAAAGCTATTGAAAGAAAAATATTTTCTTTGTTAACCCAAGCAGCCAGTAACAAGCAAAAAGACACAATTTAAACTAAAAGCCACTATATATTTTGGTGCAACTGTGTTTACAGCTTCACTGACAGCTTATAAAGTTCTCCTAAGCAGAGAAACCTTTCCTAGATATATTTTACCCTTTTGACCCTTTTCTCTCCCGTACTGTATTTAAGTCGGGCCAATCTAAAAATCAATGGCTTATGGAAACATCTGTTGGTACAGGCACACTATTTAAATTTTTTTCAACAGCTGTTGTTATTTTATGCTTTTTTTTTTTGGCTAGGTCAATTGGTAAGACTGGAAGAAAATATTAGTTGGGCTCCTTTCCTGACTTTGGTCTCTCTTCAGAGGCTGCAGACAGCACCCCGCTCCCTCCCCACCTTGGGAGTTTGGAGGGGGGGGGGAAAGTTGGAATGTCCCCCAAGTCTGGTTTTGCTCACCAGCCTCAGACAAGAAATACAAAGGAAATACAGCTCCCAAATGGGCACCTATGCTATCTTGCTTATTCATTTAAATACTGGCTTAAAATATCCCCTGCTGTAGCTGCTTTCTGCCCTGCCCCAAGGAGCTAAAACCCTTGCCCGCAGCATGCCACCACCCATCTCCCTGGCTACCCTTTCCACTTCTAACTGCTCTCCAGTAAACCCCAGGCTTGTCTTGCCTCCTCTCTTGCTATTTCTTTGCCAAGATCCAGGCATCCGCTGACATCCTCTGTAAAAGATAACACACAGTATATTATAAGAGCCCAACTGCCAAAAGGTACGTGATGCTCCAGACAGCACTACTTACCAGATAGGGAACACGCACTGCTGACAATAAGACATGCATAAAAACAGAACGTACTTTTCTTGGGAGACTAATGCTTCCCCTAAACCAAATAACATATAAATTCAACCAAAATATCCTATTTTTCAACATTTACTTCAGCTGCTACTTGAAACCATACGTATCTATATAAATTATATTCTTGAAAGGAAGATAACAACTTATAAAGCTTCTAAAGTGCTCTAAAAGCCATTCTTTTCAGTGAACGTTTAAACTGCCGAGAGCCAGGGAAAGCCAATACTCCAAACAGATATTCCCGCCCCCCCCCGCTCTTCTGA
>VZTU01033426.1:584618-662576 GCA_013400835.1 Zapornia atra
GAACAGAGAGGATTTGTTTAATCTTACCTTCAAAACTTCTTATTTCCCTGCCACGAACTCCTAGCATCACTGCTGGTACTGACCGAATTGTGCCAAGCCTTGTTCCAAAGGACAGTCACAAGAAAAGCCAGTTCAAACAGAAACCGCTTCTCTAAAGCAGGGAGAGCCCCAGGTTTGAAAGTGAAGGAGATATTTCAGCATGAAAGAATTCTAGGAGCTACTCCAAGATGCAAATTTTTGTTGTCTGGTTCACTGTAAGGATTTTAAGCCCAGAACAAGTTATTTATTTAGTCTATATACTCAGACTTATAACAAAGGCAGAGGATTCATCTGGACTCTTCTGGGTGCCTTTTGCATCGTTTACAACATACAAAATAAACCTCAGCTTCCCCAAACACAGAAAACAAGTAATAAACAAGCCTGGACAAGCCAAACCAACACTGTCCCCCAAATAACCAGCTATGAACAAAAAACATTTCTCTCCACATCTCCCCAAAACACAATTAAACCCAGAATTTGCAAAGAGCCCTAAAACCATTTCAGCCCATACAGCAGGGAGCAAACGACTCACTCTCTCTCCTCTTCCCTTTCTCACACTGTGGGACCCCAATCTTTACAGTCAATGTCTCCCTTCAGGCATCTGCATGTGGGAAACTTTGGAAATGGTGTAAGCAATGCTCTTGCTATTTTAAAAGGTCTTTTCCCACCTGTCGCATGCAGGCATTTGAAGCTAAGACTTCTCCTCCTCATGGGCTAGCAGGTAGGTAAGCATTTCCTCACCTTGCTATGGTCAGTGAGTTAAAATTTAATAGTGGGACAAAACACCAAGAAACACTCCTTTGATCTCAGCAGACTTTTAACAGCCCACACCCCCATCATGCCTTTGGTAAGAATCAATGTGACCTGCAGTGCAGTATTTTGGAGGGGCAGAAGAGATTTCTACATTCCTAAGCACAAGATCTCAGATTGAAAGCAGTATTTCAGAGAACTAGTTGCACCTCCAACCTTTGAAAAATGTGTATTTTGGAAATAATATCCCTCCCAACCACTTTTAGGCATTTAACGTGTCCAGCTGTGTTAAGAAACCAAGCAAAAGTTCAGTATCAAATAAGTCAGGATTATGATCTTCTTGTGATTTATGGAGGTAAGTACAGGCTCAGACAGAAGAAAAACAAGTCACTTGATGCTAAGCAGACTCAGTACCAGGGCTCAGACTAATGAGTTAGCGAGGGTGAGGCTTCACGTTCCTCCCTCTTATCTCACCAGCTGGAAGGAACACATAGAAGAAGAGAGAGCACAGCCAGTTGGTAAGAGATAGGCAGACCCCGCACCACGGTGCCTGTAAACGCAGTGTTAGTGTTTGGAGTAGAGAAGAGGGAAATGTTTCAGGACAGGGAGACATATGGTGTTTGATAAAAGGTGCTGTACTTGCTGCAGGGAAGGAATATGGCCCTCAAAAATTAAGTGCATAAATAAGGTAAAACTACTGTTATCGTGGCTGTTAATGGTATCCAGGGTATATACATCAAGGCAAAGTCTTTAGGAAGAAGCAGGATCTAACTAGGCTGAGAAAATCATAATAGGCTGAGAAAATCATAAGCCAAGCATCAAGCATTGGTTCTTCCATGGATCTGAAAGGACAGCAGCATAACTGAGGTTAAACACCAGCTAGCAACAATTCCTCTGATTCAAACTGCACAAACAGAAGAAAAAATAAACAAGATAACCCAGAAATATGTGCTCTATCTTTTGGACTAGCCTCTCGGGCACAGCGACCGCCTTCATTTTTGCTGAGTACATCACTGGCACCAAGATGCTAAACACAGTAAGCAGGAAGGGAAGGAGCAGCTAAGTTCACTGCCGCTTAAGAGCAAATCAGAAGGTTAGCTACATTGAAAACACACTTACATAGGCATAAATTTAATGCATATGGCAAGCAGAAAGAGAAGGTGGAAGGGGAAGAACCTTGTTAGCTGCAAGAGATGAAGTGCAAAAGAAAGGCTGGTTTAGAATTTGTTCCCATCTGCTAATTCCAATACAGCTGATCAAGTATATTTTATTAAATGATTGCAAAACTCTGTCACATTCTTGTTACAGCCTCCATGTTGGGGTTATTCCAAAGCAGAAGTCCAAAACACAGACCACAGGAGTAAAAACAACAAACTGGCAATGGAGGGAGGTAAGCATCAGGCAGAAGAAACTCTCCTTTCATCGCTTATGCCTACCTGCTCTGGGGTCTCTACAAAAAACTCACTACCATTCACATGTTTCCACAGGATCTGCACATGAAGACATCACTTCTTTGGTGTGACCGATGACTAATACAAGTCTTCTACCAAAATTCAGAAGTTGTCTTTCCTTGAAAGCTTTAATGAAAGAGCTACTGTGACAGTAAGGACAGCTACGGCTGACCACGGCCAAACACAACACCAATGCATTGCTCTATCCCTGGGGTGTTAAATTCTCACTTGCAGCTGCCTCTGCTCAGCCAAACCCACACCCTTTCATACCAGTCAAGTGCTTTTTATTTATCATATCCTTGGATACCAAATCACTCAGCCCTTCTCTATAGATTAAGGTATTTTAATAATCCACCGCCAACACTAACCATCTATTCTTGTTTCACAGTTCCAAGCCTGAAGCCCTCTCTGTCACCATCAAATTGCCCCACACTACTGCACAGTGCTGACCGGCTGGAAAGATGTCCCTCACACACACACAGCAGTCAATCTCCTCAGTGTAAGCAAGGACGCTGCATGGAAAAAGCAAACGTTCAGTTATCATGCAGGCTTTTATCTCATCTGATGTTTTAACACCAGTTTGAGCCCAGAAACATTCTGCCACACAGCTGAGTCACTTGGTGCCACACCAGGATGTATACACAAGACTGAGCAGTCACAGCAGAGATGCTGGAGGAAAAAAATCAAAGGTTTCCACCCTTGCATGAAAATGGTATAATAAGTGAAGACAGACCACCTAAAAAGGGGGGTGTGTGTCTGTGGGAAGACTGAAAACGATAACAGAAAGGGGAGTCTGTGTGACTACCGCAAGGCTAAAGGCATTTCGATTCCATATTTCCATGGAAAGAGTTTTAACAGTTCTGGGTAAAACGCCAAATACATTTTCATAACAATTCACACTGCATGAATGGAAACACTTAAGAGAAGAAGTGCTCTTTCTAATCTCCACTTTAGCTCTACATACAGCTCCCTCTCCTTTGTCCTTTTTCATTCTTACACCATTCTTTTCATCCTTTGCTGGAAGATGAAGCCAGAAATATCATGCTTGTAGACTGCTGGATTTTATTTAGACATCACACTCATAGAACATGAGTCTTGAAAGGAAGACCTGAAGCAATGAAGACCCCTTCCTAAAGTAATTTAAGAAGATAATTAGTTGTTTTCACCCCTTAAATCTTTCACTGTCATTCCTACAGTCTCAAGTTGTTGACTATCACCTTTGAAACACTGATGGAAGAGCCATAAAAGGACAAGGTTGGAAGGAAGCTGTGTGCATATATATACACACAGTTATGCTCCAAAGGTCCCCAAATGGCAGACCCACTGCTGACCCAACAGGTTTTCTCCCTCCATCCGTCACTTTTCGCTGTGGTTCACCTTGCAGGAGACTTTCTGCATTTAGCACAAACTGTCCCAGAAAGCTTTCTGAAACCCTGAGGAGGTATACTAAAAAAACCTGCCACGTTGCACAGCAAGAGAACTGAAGCCCCAGCCCACAGCTTCTGACTAAACCCCAGAACAAATGTATGGTAATATAATTAAAAACTTCTTTCTTGTGTTAATGATTCTTGGCCAGGGAAGTTTTCCTCTAAGGCGGTATAGCTACCAATGAACTGTAGAAGACATAAGTCTACAAAAAACCGTAAGTGCTGGCTTCTCTACATTGCAGGGTGCCCACTTTGGTATCCAAAATATCAGAACGGAGCTAGGTAAGTTCCTTCAGAAGGATAAAAAGCCAGTGATGTGATATGCCAAAGTACCTATTTTTCATAATAATGCAGCCTCCACCAAAAAGTCCACATTTGGTCTCCAATGCTATCGTCTTCATTTCCTCTATACTCAGACCAGGAATTCAGAGAGCAGTAACCATGTCTACCATACAACAGCTACACCACAAACCCTTCAGAGGTTTCAAAGGCAAATAAAAGAATCCATACGATACAGGAGTTTGAACAATTCAAAAACAGCACAGTATTTTTCTTCTTAAGGTACAATATTCAATGCCAGCATTCCTTTGCCACAGTAATAGTCTTATACATTCATTATTTTATGGATCCACACTTTCACAACTGCATAAAGAATTAATGTGTCTAACCACTGGAAGAGAATACCAAACCCAGCATTTTCTATACTGTAAATCCTTTAGCTCTGTACTTTACAAACATGTGAAATCATGAAGCCCTGATCCTAAAAAGGGCTTTAGGACACTACTTTAATACACTAATGATAAGCAATTCATATGAGCAATCTCTTTGTCTGAAGCAAGCATCGTAGAAGACTTCTAATACCGTAAACAGTTGCCTTTAATATGGATCCATCTCAAGACTTCATCAGTAATATATATATACAGCTCTGCCATCAAGGCAACACTATTTGCAGATGGTAAATAAAATTGTAGGTAACTTTTGATGCTTTTAAAATGAGTGTGAAAAGGCTGGGGAATAAGCTTCTTTGCAGCTGATACTGGGAGGATGGCAGAGTCCAAGTTTGCTTGGAGGAAATTAGGAAAAACATAGATTATCAGGGCTACAAGGCAGCAATCTTTCCTCTAAAAAGCATTGCCTGTAGTGGCTGAAGGGGAAGGCGTAGGGGAGGAGACATAACTCACCATCTCTAGAGATCAGTGAGGGCTAGCGCAAGCCCCGTGGCCAAAGCTAGCCGTGTGGGCGTCTTCATCTGCCCTGTCCTGCTGCAAATTCACGCAGAGCTAAACCTGGGAGCAGCATCTCTGCGATGAGTCGAGGATTTGGCTCCGTGTCCACGTTCCTGCTTCTCTCCCTAACATCCGTGAATCCTGTGACTGAGCTTGGAAACGACTGTCTCGAGCTGAGGATTAACAGCGTTCGGAAGAAAAAGGCACTGGAAGTGCAGCACCCAAAGAAATTAAATGTAGAACACAAAAAAACGTGCCACAATAGCTTCATAAAGACCTTCCTGCTACAGATTTCAAAGCATGAGTAATAGGAAAAGCCAAACAAGAAATCCAGCCTGGTTGGAATTTTTTTCTTTGCTTCCCCCTGCTTTTATTCCAACTCTCCTCAGCATGCACCATGGACTCACTGGCTTACGTAGCAATGCACAAAACAGACAACAAAACCCTGGGTGATCTATTCTGCACAACAAGGAATTTACTCAGGGGTTGATGGCCTGACACAATTTCCTCCTAGTTCACTCCAGCCTCTGCTTTAAAGCACCCAGGGCAGACACAGGATGCTGGTGGGTGTGAGAAAGGGCCTGCAGATGACGAGCCCAAAGCCTTGACCCAATGGATATGTGTGTGTCACCCTTTGGCATTAATGCCAGGTTCAGGGCAGTCTCCTTTTTGGCTGGGTTTTTCCATGTTTACTCTAGTTACAGGACAACATTTACAAAGAGAGAGTTACACAAGTGATTTTAAAGAGGCAGGGCGAGGACACAGCCTATTGTTAAGGCTGCACTTTCCACCACCAAACCCTGCTCTGATTCGTTTCTAACACTTCAGCCACGCGCTCTGCAGTCACCCACACTGCTGGGAAGCTTCCCACGCTGTTCTGCTGGCCCTTCAGAAAACAGGGATTGGCAATCACCATTGTACATATGTACACATGCAGATAGAGAAAATGGACTTCAGTGCGCAGTGACAACCTGAATTTTGGCAGATCCTCAGGGTGAATGGCTCATTAAAGCTAAGAAAATAAAGCGGAGCCTGAAGAACTGTAATGACCCCTTGCCTTGGGTCACCAACAAGGTTCAGCAGTTTTGAGCTACAAAGCATCCCTCTACTACTGACCCACAAACAGCACCAGCACCAGGCTCTTCTCCTAAGGACCAGCGACTAGAAGGGGTGACTCTGTATACCTTGGCCACAATTTTCTCAATTTGTCTGCTGCCTCCTCGGAAGAGGAACATGGAACACAACAGTTGGGGGGAAAAAAGCTCTGGATCCTTCATACTACTGTCCATCCCAACACATACCTCAATGCTTCTCTCTCCCACAATCCCTTTTCCACCCAGTCCAGTGCATCCCCTCTTCCCACCTCCATCTCCTACAATCCTGCCATCACCATCCCCTTCCTTTGTGCACCCTGTCAGACTCCAGACAATCTGCTACCTTCCTCATCGTTCAGTGAAGCACAAACCTGGGGGCCTACAGACCAAAAGCAACGGGCAACAACAGACCCAAGGCTCTGTCCTGACAAAGCATCATCTATCTTATCTGTAAGAACTCCCAGGGAAGGATATTTCTTAGCCTCCCTAGGTGGTCTTGCGACAGTTTCATGATGATAACAGGATGTTTTCTCAACATGCAGCCTAAATTATCCTGGCAATTTAGCAAACCAGTAAGTTAAGCTGCCATGGAAATCTGGAACTTTAATAACCACTATTATGTGTTCGCAGACTGCGAGATTGTACAATAGTTTTCTTTTTTTTCTTTGCAATGAATAAAATTTAATTCTTTCAACCTCTTCTCACAGTTCTTAATCTCTTCTCATTGTTTCCTTCTGGACACTTTCCAGTACACCTGTGTCTTCCTCAGAGCAAGGCACCCAAAACCAGATTTGATGACACCAATGATTCCTCCGCAGTGCCACACATGACTAAGTCATCTCCTGCACCTTATGGAGACACTCCTTAAATTTAACTCTAAACAAAATTTGTCTCTTTTGCAATAGCCTCTCACTGATGATTCATTTGTGGTCCGCTAAAAATTAGTAAGTCTTCCTAACCATCCCGCTTCAGCTTAAACCTGACTTAGTATAACGTGCATTCTGACTCCTCCTTTGCAAAGGAAGCACTCTGTGGCTGCTTTTATCTCTTATCTGGACACATTCTCCAGTTTCTTAAGGTCACTCTGAACCCTGGCCCTGTTTCTCTCAAGTGCCTGCAACCCCTCCCAACCTGATGTCACCCGAGAGCGTTATAAACATACTTCCAAATCATCACTGAAAATACTGCAAGTTTTCCCCTAGAAAATGACCTTGCTGATCCATCACACATTACTGCTCCACCTGGATCAGTGGAGAGATGAAAGTACAAATCTTTTTAAAGCTTTGTTCTCTGTGAAGATATTTAGAAATGCCATGTTTGGTAGGCTGCACCCTCTGAAAATACAGACATTAATTAAAAACCAATTCATGTGGTAAAGGTAGGATGCATTAAATTCAACAGGAACTAAACTAATTTAATTAATAAATAAGAGAAGGCTACTTCCCAGTGAACTCTGTTTCTGGGGTCAGCCAGCAGCAATTTGTCAGTCACAGGCTTAGACAACCGAAGCTGCCAGATGAACCCAGCAGTGCAGCCTCATCCATCCTGCCACACGAAGACAAAGATTCAGCAAATACCAAATTATAACCAAGTTCTGGGATCAACACAAGAAGTACACTAGGGTACAGGTCAATTCAAACTGCTGCTTTACTTTCATAATGCTGGAGCCACCACTAAACTGCTTTAATATCACAATGTGCAGAAGCCAAACCAGATTTCTCACAGTTTAGAATCTAAAGTAATTATAGTTAAAAAAAAAAGCTAAACCCTAACTTGAATAGATCATATCAAGTTACTACCCAGCTCTCCTTGAGATCCCCATACTAAGCAGAATGATAGGGACCAGGGAAGTCTCCGGCAGGACAAGCACCCTCTGCTCAACATGAAAGGAGCTGGGAAAATTCTGGTTACAGAATTTCTATAGCTGAACAAACACAACCGCTGAAGACTATGCTGAAGATTTATTAAACAGACATTTTAAAAACATCTTTTAATTGGAAAAAAAAATTCCCATTATTTTCTTATAACCCTACAAACCACTATTTTCCTAAACATTCTTCAGCTGCAGCTTTTCCATGACATGCACAAAAGCGTCCCTCAAAGTCTTCTGAAACAACTGCAGGGGAAGGGGCGTCCAATTTACACTTGTCAGACTGGTGTCACAAATCCAGCTTCTTCTCAGCCTTCAGAAACCACCTCCCAAGACAGAATTTTTCCCTTTCTCTTTCCAGTGTGCTCTTGTGTCATTCAGCCTGACTGCACTGTATAAGAGCTTGCACTTTTTAGGCTCCAAAACATGTTTTTAACAGCCCATTCTTCTATACATCATCTTTCCACATTGTATATTCATAAATAACACTGCAGAAAATTCTCACCCATAAAACAGGAGTTCATGCAGTTCCCAAGGTCCAAAGTTGCTGAGGGCGCAGGTGAGACTGCTAAATACCTGCAGCTCCCAACCAGGTGCAAGCAACAACATTTCTATTTGCAACAAGTTAAGAAAAACACTTTTACTAACCACAAAATGTCTCTGCAATGAGAAAGCAATAAGCACCTGAAAGACTTCTGGCTACAAAAAGAGAAAGTCAGCACTAAATAAAGCAGAGACGGGACGTGGCAGGAGATGCCCACTTCACCATGGCTTTTCCCAGCCAGCTCTCCACACAACCTACATGTGTGAATTAAGCTCTATTTATAAGTCCCACACTGATTTTTTTTTTTTAAAATGACCTTAATATAGTGCAGTTGTTATTTTGTTTCTGTTGAACTTAGCAACAGGAAACCCTGTCAGCCCTGCAGCAAACTTTCCATTCCCCTGGCACTCCCATTCCTGCACCAGAAAAGCCTCTCCAAAGAGGTGTTCCACAGGGTGGGTGGGAAGAAGAAAAGAAACACACACAAAAAGAAATTAAAATGCCTGTAAAACATGCAAAATGAAAGCCAAATTCAATGCTTCTTTCCTTTCTTCCCGTTTGAAAGGAAAAGGCAGGGACTTAAGTTTAATTTTCTAAAGATCTCTTACTTAACTACCAGACACCTCAGTATTAGTCACGAAAATTAACTTCAAGAAAGGGTTGGTTAAAAAAAATCACCAGTATCTTTAAACTCACACATTCCAGTAACAAAAGACTTATCAGACAACACAAATTTTAACTTGAAAAGTTATTCACTCTAGTCCCTGGCCAACTCACCGAGCAATCAGCTACAGAAATTAAGCCTTAACTTGTTAAAAACAAAATAAACCTGATTTTATTACAAGCTTTGGCAAGACTGTTCTGCCTCCTAAAGAGCTTTACTGTGGGATGAGCAAAGTTTTTTTGGTGCTCCACCCTGGAACGTTAACTCATCCCCACAATATTCTCTCTTTTAACAGCTTCATAATGGTACTCTGACACACAAACACAGCTGCTCAATGGCAACGAGCACCAACACAGGCTGCGAGCAATTTAGCATTTACACAAGACTTTGGAACAGGCACAAGAAAATACATAGAAAATATAAGTGCAAACGCAAATCCAGAAAAGAAAGGTAAAACCAAAACACCTCTTGATAAAGCACAATATGTACTGGGGGGGCTTTAAACCAAAATCAGGTTCCTGTCAAGCCCAATATTCACTTTAAAAAAAAAATAATCATCATAGCCAGTCCTTAAATAAGGCAAGCACAAGAAATAAATACAATACCAAGTGATTTCTGATCCCTGGGATGATCATTTTATATAGTTCCACCAACATGAGGAATACAGAGTTTCCCCCCACATCTGTTCCCTGTAATGTCTTCCCATTATTAATTTTTCTTCCAGAAAAGGCACTAACGCTCTCAGCCAGTGATGCCTTTAGACCTCAGTCTCTGTACAGACCAATACAAACCACAGCCCCAGTCCCCTCTGCCAAAAACTCACCTGGAGAGGCAAAGCTGAGAGGGGTGGAGCGACTCACCAGGCCCACGCAGGCAGGTGTGAGGACCCTGATGGTACAGCCAGGCCCTCCAAAGCTTCACTTTTATCAAATTATACACAAATTTTGGTGTTACCCTGCCTCACAAAGAACCTCACAGGTCAATCTCTATGTCACTGACTGAGACAAATAAATGTGGCTTAATTTAGTGGTCAAAATATGCCTGGTATATAAAAAACCCACGCTGCATTTAAGGGACTAAAACGTCACTGTGGTTAATACATTTCAGTTTTGCGAGGCCTGCGGAAAGGAAATCAGCTTATTAGATGTCTGACCACAGCATTTAAAAATGCACAATGCCTAATCGACACTCACCGCTTCCTCATGGGCTGCACTCTCATCACGATCCTTCAGAAAATCCACCTCGTCTTCAGTTTTCATTTCCAACTTCCCTGAGAAAACAGAGGGTTTGCACAGGCAATTTAAAACCAAATTTCTCTCAGCACGACCAATATTTCCCTGTATATTCAAATCAGACTCAACCAAAAGAAAAAAAAAAACAACCAACCAATCAACCCCAAAACTCCTTCAACAAGTCTACTGGACTTCCAATGTCTGGTTTCATTCTGGACTTTGCAGCTTGTCTGTTATTAGTTGCAACAACTATTGTGTCTGGGACTTAAGGAAGGTGCAAGCACATGGTAGAAATCCTGGAAGGCTCTACATGATGCATGAGCATTTACCCATGTAATTTCTTGGTTCTTGTTCATTTAGTTAAAAGACCTAAAATTTTTGCTGGTTTTCCTCCTACTGTAACCTGAAGATAACGCAATAAACCAGCCCTGATTTCTTAACTGGTATTTTAAGTGTTGAAAAAATAAAAATAAACAAAAATCAAAAGTTTTGAAAATTCAGTCCACATGCACTGCTGTAAGGATGACCATTAGGTCCCTGGACTAGGAAGCCCTTTTCTGCTGGAACCCTCTAAGTCCCTGCTGATTTTCCCCTTCTTCATGCTCCCATGATGGCATCATCACCACAGCGGTACAAACATTATGGCCCAGCTGCTTTTTCTGCCCTGCAAAGACTTAATCAGTCACCATTTCATAAGTGTTCCCCTCTGTCTACCTTTTCCCTGGTATAAAGTCAGTGTCCCAATACTCTTTCAGCCCTAAGCTAACGACTCTTATGGCATACAAGATACTTTTAGAAGAGTGTAGTGATTTGACCAAAGCTACCCAGATGGAGAGTGGCTGTTAGGACTAAATCCCCTCTAATCCCACTCCCTCTCTCATTTCCACTTAAAGCAAACACTGGATGGGTGACAACGCTTTCTTAAGGGCAACACTGGTTTGCAGTGAGTTTACCCATTCAGGGATTTAGGCAAGAGGAACCTCCCATCTTCACAAAGAAATTGCTGTAACGACTGTTATCAATGGTTTTTGAATTGGCATTAAAGTCTATCCTTTATTTTGGGAATATCTGGTTCTGCAGTGTTGGATACACTAACCCACCACCAGTAAGTCAAACTGGCATGATTTTGCCTCGATTAGATGAGTTTGTGTGGAGGCTCTCAGAAAGCAGGTCATACTACCAATTTCTGCAAGTCCCATTTGCTGGCAAAGCAAAGATCACAGTTGTGGCAAGAGCTGCACGAGGTCACAGCAATGCCACGATGGCCAAGGTCTTGGTTCAAAGACAGAACCTGGGAGGCAGAAACCTCCTGTGCACTGAAGACAGGAGAAGCAAGCTGCACAGTGATATTCCATGCTGGCTAAGAACTGGGATCAAGCCACGTGCCTTCAGGATGAAATTCAAGGGGACAATTTTTGCACTCTGCCACTTCTTTCTAAACTTCTATTAAGAAACATATCCCAAACAAAAAGCATTGTAACACAACCCCAGAGCTCTCTGGGCAACAATGTACCTTATCACATGTCATATCATCAGTGACATTTGTTATGGGGTCATCCAGCTACTCTAACCTGGAGAAGGAGATTGTAGTAAGCGCTTTTCAATAGGGGAATGCCATTGATGGGAATAAGGTGATATTTTTCTACCTAGCAATTTATGTTTTCTTTAAATGCTGAGACCTACAAGAGCTACACTAGGGATATCTCTCCCAGGAGAACAGCTAGGGAGCAGAAATTATAGGATTTTTTAATTTAAGATGCCAAACCCCAACCATAGAACCTAACCTTGCCGGGGTTGCTTTCTGTCAAGAAGCTGCATCTACCTGGAGGTGTTCTGTCAGCATAAACACATGCCAGTTTTTCCTCTTCTCTGCCAGCCTGGCTACTGAGGTATGATTTCATATCCTAACTGTCTGCTTGTTTTTAATGAGTAGTATCTATCTGCCTGACTTGCAAATAATGCGCTTGCAGAACCCATTACTCAGCTGTAATGCAGCTCTGAGTCTAAAGCTGACAGCATGAGGAGCTGCCTTATTAAAGTACGATCTTCTAGCTTCATTACTTTCCTTCAGTGTTGTCATCAGTCATAGATACTTGTCTGAATAAGGCAATTAACCCTTTGAAGTCTCTGTTTTGGGGTAGGCAATGAGATAAACAGGTATGTGTTTGGGAATAATTTCACAATATGAATGAAAAAAAAATTAAAGAGCTCAATGGCTACAGAAATTATCAGCCAGTTACATCACTGATAAATTAGTGTGACAATAAAACCCTCCGACCACACGTGTTTCTGAGAAACATCCTTGTGACCTACACTTCCTTTGGGAAGGCTTTATTCCAGTCTATCAAAAAGACATCTGATTCATTCTGCTGAGCACTGATGACTCCTGCACAGCTACAAAACACTCTGTACAAGCCCAGGCTGCAGGGAAAACTCCCCAGCACTGACACAGCAAAGTGACACAAAGAATTGAAGGCTGCCACTGAACTACGGTGTAAAACACACTACTCAAAGCTTAGACAGTAACATGAAGAATGTACACAGCAACAGCAATAAACAATAAATCTGTTCTGTTGAGTTACTGCCATATCAGAGTTGTAGATGCTGCTTTATAGGAGGTCAATTTCAGAAATATTTCAAATATATAGCAATGTGCACAAGCAGCTCAGAAAACCAACCGTCTCCTGGGCTTCGTCACAGGCAGTGTGGCCTGTAGGCCAAGGGAGGGGATTCTGCCCTACTACTCTGCTCTTGTGAGACCCACTCCCCCCACAGTGCTGTGCCAAGCTTGGGGTTCCCAGTACAGGAAAGACATGGATCTGCTGCAGTGGGTTCAGAGGAGGGCACGAAGCTGATCAGGGGGCTGGAGCACCTCTGATATGAAGACTTGGGCTTGTTCGGCCTGGAGAAGAAAAGGCTCCACAGAGACCTAATTACGGCCTACCATTACCTGAACAGGCCTACTGGAGTGCAGAGATGGGACACGGGGGAATGGCTTCAAGCTGAAAGAGGGCAGGTTTACATTAAATGTTAGGAAGAAATCATGGTGAGGCACAGCTTGCCAAGAGAGGTTGTGGAAGCCCCATCCCTGGCAGTGTTCAAGGCTGGGTCAGATGGGGCCTAGGCTAGTGGAAGATGTCCCTGCCCATGGCAGGAGGTTGAACTAGATATCTTTGAGGTCCCTTCCAACCCAAACCAGTCTGTGATTCTATGATTCTATGAAATGGTGAGCTTGGATTCATAGCAGTCACTTGTCTCTGCTTTAAACTAATAATTTATTTGGGCATCTGTAGCATTATGCCTCAGAGCAATCCTAAATTCAAGAGAAGATATTCCAGCTGAAATTTTGCTTTGTGCAGTATCCCACTGCAAATAAATAGTTCTTCCTTATGGAGAGGTCAAACCATTGTATTACAAGACCTTTTATCCCTAAATCCTTCCGCATGGTAAATCTGTAACAGGATCACCTCCTTCCCCCCACCCTTTCCATATCCTAACACAAAATCATGCCTTAATATTACTTTCCTACCTCAGTCACTATCTTATTGGGCTGTTTATTCCCTTCTCTTTTTAAAACCTTGCCTAGATAACATGCCTCCCAAAATTCAACCAGAGATAAAGACCTGGATGGATGGTTGGAGCCAGCAGAGCAGGAGGCTCCCATAAAAAAAGGAGCCCTGCCAGGTACTGACTTACAGCCACTCCCCTACTCAACTGTCAAACCGCTACAGCACTAAAATATATTTCTTTCCAAAACCAACTAATCCTCCTTTAAATCTTCATACTTATTTACTAACGATGGCTTGACTAGCATCTACTAGTTATCTCTTGACAAACTTTCTAAAAATCCTCAACTCAAAAAAAGGGTTTGCTGGACCCACCATTGAACCCCTCAGCCCCGCAAAATTCTTTCCCCTGCTCCCACTTATTCTGCTATCACGTATCAGAACAACTCCTCTGCCATCACCCCATTCTGCATTTAGACTGAAGAAACAGCTCCCACCATCAAAGCAGCGAAAAAGCTTTATAGTACAACTTCATGATTTATATCAAGCCAGATTATTTTTTTTTCAATCATTTGTTTGTTTGGTGCTGGGAAAGCAAGAGGAACTGTATCATTTTCTCATAGTAAAGAAATAAATGGC
Source organism: Zapornia atra (assembly GCA_013400835.1). Taxonomy (NCBI): domain Eukaryota; kingdom Metazoa; phylum Chordata; class Aves; order Gruiformes; family Rallidae; genus Zapornia; species Zapornia atra. Next base: position 599,061 of record VZTU01033426.1, read on the forward strand.
AACTGAAAAAGTTCAGCTGCTTCCATTTAACAGCTGCCTGAACAGGTGGAACATAAAGACCAGATTAGCTCCATGCTTCAGTAGCAAATTCACCTATTATTTCATTTCAAGCTGGAGCAAACCACCCACTTCTCTTCCATTCACTTTAATCCCTTTATTTCCCCTTTCGGAGTTACCTGGTGACGTTTTCTATTAGCTCCTGTCACACATCACACTGCTCTCCCCCATCACCGCTCATCCACGGGGAACACCAGTCGTGCTTCCCAGCTGGTTACAGCAAGCAAAACTCATCCTCCGAGCTTCAGTACTGCTTAAAGGCACTGAAAACACCACCAGCTGCTCTGCCCGGTAAAAACGCTGTGCAGTCCGGAACAGGCGGGCGGGGGGGGAAAGGGAGGGGGTAGGGTTTGCTGGCTCTTTTAAATGACCTAATACTGCTAATTAGAAAGTGGCTTTGCGCAGTTCAGAAGGACACCAACAGCTGTTTCAAGCACACAAGCAAAGAAAATGCAAGAGAACCCTACTGTAAGTACTCTTTGGCTCCACGTTAGCAAAAAAAAAAAAAGGTGAAGCAAAGGAATAGCACTAAGCAGGATTTACATGCTAGAAATTCTTCTGCATGGATTCATAGATGATGTTCTGTCCTTACTTCCAGTACCAGCCAAGCAACATGTGCTTGAACTGAAAGTTTTAATGTAACTTCAGATTTCTTCCTTCTTTGAAGAAAAACCTCAAACACCTACACTTCCCTCTGCAAAGAAGGCCTCCCACTCCTTTTTCCCTTCCTTTGGTGATGAGATGCTAGAGGCACATCTACAAAGAAAAAACTGCTTGTAGAAAACAAATTGATTTTTCCTACCTGTAACAGGCTCCACTCCTTGCACTACTGGGTCGATGCTCCTCTTCATTGTTGAGGAATGTAAATCCCCTTCTCCATTAAGGCTGGCTCCCATATCCACTGCAGCCTGGGGTTCAAGCCCCACCTTTTCTGCAGCTGGTAATTCAGGGGAACAAGGTGTCTCTGATGCAAAAACGACTGCATCAAAACTTTTGACCATTTTAGGAACTTTATCCAGAGAGGAGCCATTGTCTGCCGAAACCAAACTCTTAACTCCCACATTTTCCAGTGACTCAACAGCAAGTAAATGGCACGAACACGGCGACAAGGGCAATTCTGGTACGGCTTGGCTTTGCTTTCCATCGGACTCAGCCAAGACCTCCCCCTGGACTGCTTTCACAGTGGGACCAGCATCCCTCTCGCCGGACGAACAAACAGTGTCTGTGCTGGAGTCGCTGTCACACGTGGGCTCTTCTGCAATGGGCTGAAGCGCTGCCCGCGGAAGCACACTTTCCATATCCTGCTGCTCTTCCGGATACGCTGCAACAGGGGTTACTGCCACTGGCCTTAACACTTCCTTACCCCCACAGGCATCACTTGGGGCTCCCATTCCTGAAACATCCTTTAATTCCGGGGTACTGCTGTGTGGGGAGGTTTGCTGTTGGGTTTGACTGGGATCATGTTCTTGGTTCAGCCCTGCATCCAGACATGGATCCCTCTCCACACGCGGTGACTCACCTGCTGATGTGGGTCCGTGCATGGTGCCTTCTCCTGCACCCACCACCCCGGTCTCGCAAGCTTCTTTGGCAGGGACCATTCCATTCAGCCCAGCATCCACATCGCTGCTGCCTGCCGCAGGCCCTCCCTGACTGCATGCAGAGGGTTTTACAACAGCGCTAAGAAGTTCCTCCAACAAAACCTGCTCCTGACCACTTGCACAAGCCTCCCGGTCAGGCTCAGCTTTGCCTCCTTCAGCCTGTTGCAAAAGGCTCTGCTCCAGAGAGCCCTCGGCCCCAGCATGGTCCCCAGGCCAGTCGGAGCTGGCAGCTACCCTGCCATGCTCCCCGCTGCGCTGCTGGACAAGCTCTGCCGAGCCTGCCGCCGCCGCCACCGCTTCCTGGCTTTGTTTAGATTCTCCATTATGAATTACAGAGGGTGTGCCCAATAAATTATCCTCGGCACAGTCTGCGCCCTTGGCACACGGAGCTAATCCAGGGTCATTATGTTGCAGAACTGCCTCCTGCCCAGGAGGTGCCACTGCTGCATCTTCTTCCTGTCTCACAGCCAGTCCCTCTTCTCGGTGTAGGGGAGCAAGTGGTTTTGTCTCCTCCCTCAGCCCCTCCTGCTCCAAAGCACACTCTGCTATCTCTGCTTTGGTTTGTGCAGACTCTTCTTCTACCAGAGGTGTGCTCGTATCCTCTGGAGGGAGCGATGCAGGCCTACGCTTGCTCTCTTGAGCAGTGTCCAGTTTTAAGCTGTCACCCATTTCATCTTTAGCAACAGTCTGATCTGCAGATGGGTAACAGCTAGCAACTTCTTGACCTCCGCCTGCAGAATTTGTGCTTCCTCCATTTCTGCTGCTGCTGGTATCAGTTCCTGCTGGCTCCTCATCACAGGCTTCGCTGCTCTCCGTTTTTTCAGCCACACATTGTGTGATCTCACCGGTCCCCTGGCCACGCATAAGTTCCATGCTGCTTTCATGAGATCCATCAACATCATTGTTTTCAGGCTTAGCATCAGGGCCATCAGTTTCCACACTGTCTTCCAGTGAGGCCAAGCTGGATTTCCCATCTGTGCAACCAACTTCCACCTGACCTTCTTGCTCCCCACTCTTTCCACTGCCATGGATTTCCAAACCAGGACCAGGTTTTGACACACGTGCAGGAAGCTCCACCCCATTCACTGCTTGCAATGCTGCCCCAGTGCTCGCAGTGACATCCTGCCTCGCTGCAACACAGGCATCACACTGGCTTTCCAATAAGCCACTGCTTACCCGATCAGTGCATGAGTCTGCTCCAGTCTCTTTGCTATCACCAGTCCTGCAGAGGTCAATGGAGACGCTGCCAGTGCCACTGTCTACATTCACACTGTCACGTGATGGCACCTCTCCCATATTTGCATCTTCCCCATCTGAACAGTCAGTCACCTTAAAACCACCGAGTAAGGGCTGAACAGTACTGGCTGACTCTTCCTTAGCTGACAGTCGCTCTTCTAGGTTTGTAGTCCTCCTTTCACCAGCCTCAGCCATCCCATCCTCTACCTGCTGCTGGCCCGCAGCCCTCTCAGCTGCCCCAGTACAGTTCCTGCATTCAGTCTGGCCCATAGCCACATCCACGCCCTCCAAGGAAGCTGGAACTTCTCCTGCAGTTTCAATTACACTAAGAGCTGTGTCAGCTACACAGTCCTTGCTGGTTTGAGCTTCCTGGTGGGGACTATCTTTACTGCACAAGCTGGCTTGCTCCAGAACAACTCCAGCAGATGTCATTCCAGCTTCCTCATTTGTATTTCCACAGGATGGAACATTTACGCCACCATTTACACGCACACACAGGCTCACAGTGCAGTCTTCATCTGATATAGTCCCAGAGCCTTCAGCAGAGGTTAGCCCCTCCTCTTCCTTCTTACTCAACTTCATTGTGTTTTCACTTTCATCAAAGCCATCTGTAATTTTTGTGTTCTCTACGCTCAGAAAGTCAGGTGACACCCCCGAACTCCTGCTGTTGCATTTCTCCTCCTGGTGGGTTTGATCTGAGAGCTGCCTGATGTCCAGGTGAACAGAATTGGATGGGCCTTCCTGCTTTCCTTCTCTTGCCATTTCTTCTAGGGTCTCAGAGGCAGTGGCTGGGTGACCATCTGGCTCATCTCCTTTAGCACAGCTGCTTCCAGAATCTCCCAGCACAGGCTCTGTCTGCTGCCTTAAACTCTGAAACCAGACACACAAAACAAAAATATTATTACTTTGTTCTGTCACACACTTACATTTTCTCTGTCAGCTACAAGATCTGTATCTCCACAATCCTATTCCCTGTGACTCCCGCTCCTTCTGTACCTCTAGCTGGTGTCACCTGTGATGGTTATCCACATACTGCAGTAGGTACTTTGTATCGGTTTTGTTACACAATAATACTGAAATTATTAGAATTACAGAAAGGTTTCTTGGAAGGAGCATCCAGAGGTCATCTAGTCCAATCTCCTACCTGAAGCTGGACTATCACCAAGCCAACATCAGGTCAACTGCAACTTATCATGCCGAGTCCCCAAAACCTCCACTGATGAAGTACCCACTGCCCCTCTGGGCAATCTGCTCCCATGCCACACCGTCCTCCCAATAAAGCAGTTTTTCCTAACGGCCAGTCTGAACACTCCAAAGCTGAAATTTGTCCCTCTACCCTTTTGTTACACCATCTGCCATCACTGAGAACTGCAATCTTTGTAATTGCTCTTCAAGCAGCTGCAGTAATATTTCTTGAGTGCACTTAAACTCAAGATGAGTAAACATAAGAATTCAATCTACCAAATAATGCAAATATATACCAGCCTGGTCCCAAAGGGTTTGAGCAAATGCTGCTGAAAAGCAACTTCAGATCCCTGCCCAATGGCACTCCCCAGGTCTCATCAGCATTGCTCAATTGTCTCTATATTGATGGAGATGCTACTTCAGCCATGGGAATTGGCTGATGATGTCCAAACACTGCCACTTGTCTCCTACTCCTAGGACTGAGCTAATCATCTAATCTATTCCCGAGAATTTCAGGCATAATTAAATATCTGAAATTTACTTTCTAAATGGAAATTTTAAAAAATTAAAACAATGACATAGTGTTCAAATTAAAATGTGCATTATCGTGGAACAGTAACACCACACTCAACTCCTCTTGAGTTTGCATTTTCCTTACAGAGCATCTGCTTTGTCAAGGATCCCCCAAGTTTTTATAGTATGATACAATCAAACCTTTACTGAGAAAGAACTGTTGGTTTCAGTATCTTCTTTTTTTTTATTCTCTTTGCTGCATATCACTGTTCACATCTTTGAAAAAGCAGCTTGTTAAATTAACGAGTGACCTCAATCCTTCAACGCACACCTCACTGAGCCCCCCTGATTTGCTGTGGCAGAGTTGGGGTTTTGCAGTGTAAACTTTTGGAGGTCACACTGGTTTCTCAATACGTGCCTGCAAGTCTCCACAAATACAAAACTCCAATGATCTATTTCAAATCTGGGGGCTTTTTGTATTTATTTCTAAAAATACTCCAAAAGATACATGCATTCTAGGAGCCTAACTTAAAACAGTCCTGTGATTCTATTTTTTTAAGACTCTAGTTCTCAGAGAAATACAATTTCATAGCAAAAACCTCAGCTTAAACACCCTTTTCTCCCTTGAATATTGAAACAGCCAATATGTTAACGAATGCAAACTCTTGAGCGTATACAAATAGTGGCTAAAATCACCACCACTACATTAAGGATATTGCATTTAGTTGTCTTTCCACACTCTGAGGTTTGCAAATGATGAGCAACACCACGGAATCACAGACCACTAACCATACTTCTAGTCATTACCATTAATCTCCTAGTTAAAATAATCCTGCAATACAACTCTCATATACGCTGTTACCTATGCCAGACCTCCCTGTTTTCGAAGCATCCCAAAATAGGTTACAGTTGGAAGAAGACAGCATGGCATCTCCATCCACCAGGTAGCACCAGGGATGGGATGCAAGGCTCTGTGTGGAGCAGTACCAACAGGCTGCAGCTATTTTTTGCAGGGCCAGAGCAACAGGATCAAGCGGTGTGCTGGTTGTCTGACGGCTATAACCCTACAGCAGAGCACGGAGACCATGCTGCTGGTTCCCAGACAGGATGGACAGACCCAGACAACAGCACTGCTTACTTGGGAACAAGAAAGTTTTTCAAAAGGAGGGACCGCGTCAGCCCCAGCATTCTCACAGTGGAATCACCCTGCCGATAGCCTGAAAAACAGAGCCGTCTCCAAAGGAAGCCAACTGACTTTTAACTGACCCAAAATGAACCTAGATGAAATAATTACAGGGCTGCTTTCCAAATTCAAATCAGATTAGATGTGAAGCGAAACAGTGCTGGAAAGAAAAAGTCTAAACATAGCCTTTTCTGATTTCATTGTCAGGCAAAATGTACCCATCTGGCATTTGCACGAGCAAACAAGAAGTGAGCTGGATATGCTGGCTATGCTTCAGTGTCTTTTGATGGAAAGGGAAACGATTTCACAGCTAGCTTGGGTTTGCCACTCATGCAACCAGTTCCTGTTGAGATCGGGAGTAATTAACATCCTGGGCACCCCGGGAAGGGTGAAAATGGCTCAGAGTGGCCCGAACACCTCCCCAGCCCCCTGCCTGCAGACACGATTCTCCCCTTCCTTAGTGGAACAAAAATATCCTGCCATTTAGAACACACACTTCTGTAACAGCAGATGTGTGAGCTGATGAATACACCCACATGGGATGCCAGCTGCGCAAGATGCATGGGTGTTTCTGAGAAGTGGCACTGAAGTGTCCCTCCGGCTGTTTCACCTTCCTGTATTGAGTCCCTGTGACACCTACTGTACAGCAGCAAGAGGAAGCCCTTCCACAGCCCCACAGCTCCTGCGGTCTGACTGCCACATGGTCCCCAAGGAGTGCAGCAAGCTGATCGCTATGGACACTTACCCTGCATGGCTGGGACAGGCTTGTCCTCTGACTCCTACAGCAAACCTAAGGAAACATCTGTTTTCTCCATCCACCCCAGAGACTTTCGCCTAAGTCTCCTCTCTGAGCCTGAAAACTTTGCATCTAAATACACGCACACACCATGTGCAGCTCCCCCAGACCCAGCCCTACTTCAGAGCCTGCCTTATGCTGCCTGACGTCCCTCTGGGGCGTCTGGCAGTCAGGTCTACCCCCAGGGAGGTTTCCCTGCCCACCCAAGCAGATCCCAACCTAATGGAGAAGGTAGGAGCTAGGAGCAGAGCGAGTCCATGAGGCTTCAGAGAGCTGGTGTCGCACAGCCCCAAGCCTGCTTCTCTGCAGAGAGAGAAAGATTTGCTGCCAGGTACAGTTTTATCAGATGCACCTGTGCTCAAGCAAGAAGAAAACAGGCAGGTGTCCTGGACATTTGCTAATAACGCCAAGAGAACACTGAGGTAAATACATTCCCAAAGGGTGCCTATCTGGGGAAGCTCTCCTTGGGTGCCAGGCTGTTTGGGAGACAGCAACCAGCCAGCTCCGCTTCTCCCTCATTGCAGCCTTTTCCTTACCATGTGCTGGTGGTTCTGCATGTGCATCTGAAGGTGCCGTATGTCACTCTCCAAGCTGGCTGCTACCCCTTCCTTGGCTTCAGCCGTCAGCATGTAAACATCGAGCCCGCGGTGGTGCTTTATGCTGTAGTCCCCCGAGTGCACGGTGTGAGACAAGGTGCTCCAGGACTCCGGTTCCCTGGCTTCCTCTCTGCAATGAAACAAGTGCAGGTTAATCTGCAGGCAAGGAAGGATGCTGCATTGCAGGACATTGCACGCTGCTCTTCACTCTGGACAGTCATCTAATCAACAGCCTAAGTGAAACAGAGCACCAGCTCCGAGGCCAGACAGACAAATACACACGCACACTTCTCGGTCTTGAAAATTAATGTGATTTAGAGTTAATGCCAGCCAAAGCTTTATTTCACAAGGTCTTTCTCAGGTACAGAGATCTGCTTTTCTCCCCAGACTACGAGAGACTAGCAGCAAAGGGCACAACAATTGCTTTTCACAACGGATTTATTGCAGGTGAAGATCACCAAAGCAACTGTGCAGAAAAACAGAGGCAGACCGCAGAGTGACAAGTTAGAAGGACAGAAGATTACTGATACAGGTGCTACAACTTGTACACTAAATCAGCACACCACAAAAACCCAACAGCCCTCAAACTGTAGTATTTTTTTTCACTCCTGATATTAATTTAGCTTGCTCTGTTGAAACTGCTTGTTGTGAGAGAGCTGTCCTGCAGCAGCATCACAGATTTTTCTTTGTACCAATCAAAAGGGAAGATCAACAGACAGACAGAAGACACTGTTGTAGATTAGAATTGAAAAAAATAAGTCAGCAGTTGTATGTATTCAATGGAAATTTCTACTCAATCATCCCCTTTCAAATGTCAAATCCCAATTTGGCACAGGCTTGCAACTCAAAGCAGTAACTCCTTAGAAGTCACTGAGCTGGACAGAGGCTACACTGCCTTTTTAGGGGCTGAGGAATCATTGATCTTATCAACGTGTTCATCTAAAACTTCAGGTTTATGAATTTCATTTTGAATCAGAACTGAGTCACAAAACCCAAAGTCTGGTTTAATCAGCCCAGGACAGAGCAGCTCAAGCAGCATTCTCTCAAGCGCTGCCTCCCCCTGGAGAAATGTGGAGCTAGGCAGAACCTTATAGGAACGGGGACTTACACTCCCCTGTTTAGAGATGTAAGGAATGGAAATGTCTGTGTATTCCTTTCACAGCTACCAAGAGCCAGCCTCAGCAGAGAGCACATCCCCATCCCATATGGAGACCAGCCCCAGCCACAACAGACATCACCAGACCCCCTTCTGCAGCACAGCTACAAATTTCTGTAGAAGTACACAAATAATTAAAGAACTCGACAAGATACACATACAGACACGTATAACACCAACAGTGATTTCAGCACCTTTGGCCAACTGACTTCTTACTTTAAAAGTGACTTTCTGACAGGCCAGCGATGTCCTGGGCTTGTGCAAACCACGGTGCTACCTCTCTGGAAAGCCACACAATTTAGAGAGCGAAAACATAACGAGCAAATGATACCACAAGTGGGAACAGGAATGGGCAGAGCAGGGTGGGGAAACGGTCAGGCAGTTCATCGTGCAGCTGAGAAACCTGAGCAGGTGACAGCGGTGACAGTGGCTGTCCCTGCTCCACCCTGGTACACCACCCTCCCCATCCTGTGACTCATTTTAGGATAAACCTGCAAAGATGATCAGACAAAGCAAAACTACGTTTTCCGCCATTCAGCACCATTTAATTCAATTGACTTCAACAGAATTAGTCTTGATTTAAACAGAATCAATATTTCCACAGAGAAGAGAAGGAAGCATCCAGTTTGTGACAGCAATTAGTATAAATCCATGGAGGCACTGAAGTCAACCAAGCCATTACAAGCGACTAAAGAACTGGCCTTCCTTTAAGGCAACACACACATTTCTGTCTGAATTCGTTTTCTTTTCAGCTGTCATATATGAGAAACTGCTGTGGCTGCTCTCAGAGCATCAGAGCACAGTGAGGCAGCCAGCGCAAAACCCAAATTCACCCCCAGTCACAGGGGACACCACCACCCAGATTAAAGGGCTGAGCATGATGAGTCTACTCCACTTTCTCATCAGCTTCAAGAATACTTTGGAGCATCTTCAAATCAGCACCTGCAAAGCAGCTTACACGACTTGAGCCTTGAAGGACCCTCAGTGACTTCAAAAGCCTCAAAATCAGAAGCAAGGTGACAGGCAGAGTCCCCAGCAACACCATGAGCATGCCTACCCCTCCTGCAGTTTGCCACCTTCACGTGGCCCAGGGGGTTCAAATACTCACTTCTGCTTACAAAGACAGCAGTTTCTTTTCATGTTCAAGCTGCCAGCTGTGTTACATGCTATAAAGGGCTTTAAAACTTTTGAAAAAAACCCAAGATCCTTCTCCCACCATCCAGCCAACTACAGAACTAACTCCAAGCTCTCATTTCCAGGAGCAATCACCTACATTGCACAAAATGAAACAAAAATAGCAGATGGCTTAATCTATTGACGCCTTCAAATCATCCCTTTCATATAGTCTGCCACCCAGCACTGACAGTCTGCAGTAGAGGGGATTAAACGTGTACTTCCAAGCATTAATTTTTTGCACACAGCTGCCTCTGTTGTCCAAGCAACCCAAGGGCACGCAGAGCACACGTAAAGATGCCCCTGCATATTTGTCTTCATACATTGAGCTTAACTGTGTCTCTCCTGTTCGTCTCACCTCAAGCCCTGGGTTTTACTGATAAAAGCACACTTTCTTCCAGGAAAAAAAAAATCCAAACAAACTTTGCAGTTCGGTATTTTTACTCCAGGGTTGTGAAAGCTGCTTATTTTGTACAGATTAGGAATTTCTGCAGTAATTGTATACAACTGCATACCCAAATGCGTCTACTAGGAGATAAAAACAGGTATGCAAATATTTACTGAAGAGTTACTAACATAAATGTACATAGAAACTCCAGCATTTAAGAAGTCTGAAAATCTGCTTCCAATTCAGCACAAAAATTCAGTTTGCTGCTGTTTGCCAGCAACAAGGGAAATCCATCTTCTTATGAGGCTTAACCATCCTGGGTCAATTCTCTCTCACCCTCCTTTTTCAATAGCTTGCCATCAACACATGAAGAAGATACCTGAAAACAAAAAATTTCATTGGCATCATCTCCAAGCTCAACTTTTGCAGAAGAAAGTATCTTGCTTAGTTTAAAAAGCAAGGACTGGCTGGTAAGGTTGACAGCGTTCACTAGCTCCACCCTCAGCACAACCATGCGAGTGCTGTGGAAAAAGCCCGGAAGAAACCCTCTATCTCTGGTCCCTGCTGCTTCTTCTGGCTGTGCAAATAAACCCAGGAGGGAAATTGCTGGCTTTTAGGAAGGACAGGCTTACCAGCCAGCCCTTTATCTGCAGAAAGGTGGCTCAAAGAAAGGTGCCAACCCCAAACAGGGCAAGAGGAGAAGTAAACAAGCCTCCGGAATACTCTCAGGCCATGCCCTGTTCTATCTAAGAGCTGATTAGATTGCTTAAACTGCAGCATCACTGCCCACTTGGCACATAAACCAAGAGGATAGGTAGCATTTTTTAAACCTGCCAGCACTGTCCATGCTGAAGGAGGAGCCAAGCCATCTGAATCTCTTCTAGTCTCGCGGGGGAGTAGATAGGCTGGCCCTGAGCCAGGCAGGGGCAGAAAGAGGGAGAGGAAAGCTTGCACCAACACAGCACGGCTCCCGGCTTCCTGCAGATACGGGGGAGATATTTTTAAGAGGGAAGATAAGTGACAAAGCAAACAAAAAAAAAACCCCACGTAAAAGCTCTTCTCACCTTCAAAAGTTGAAGAAATGGTGCTCAGTGACAAGGGTTTGAATTCAGTGGTGCCAGTGCTCCTGGCAGGCGTCTTTTACAGTGCAGAGATAACAGAGTTTGAACGAAGAGGAGAGGAAGAGGAAGAGATCAGAAGAGGAACAAAAACCCTCACTGGGTAAAGCAGAACCTCGTGTTCAGATTTATCCCAATTTTACAAATGGGCAAGGAAGACAGTGTGGGAAGTCAAGGTGTTATTTCCTGGGGATATCCCCTCCAGATTTCTGAGCTGGACTTTGGCTGACATAAACCAAAAACTCAGCTGCACTGCCAGCTCTTACAGTCTTGTGGGTTTACTCTGAAAGCAGCAGCCCATAGATTCATCATGTGATAGAGAAAACAAAACCTAAAAAAAAAAAAACCAAACCAAACCCACAGGACTTTTTTTTTTCCTTCTTAAATAACAAAGCCCTTAGTATAATGGTTGTAGTGAAAAGAAGGAAATGCTAGAATTTGGATGCAGACATCTGTAATGCAAAGAGAAACTAATTTAATCTTACAACCTTATTCAAATTCTAAATTATTGCTCTTGTTATTAACCTCACACTGAAAATATTAGACCAGACAGTCTGTGATCTGGGAGAAACAAGGACCAGTGCCTACTGGGACAGGATGCTGATGCCAACTGTACAACACACCCAGAGCACAGGCAATTTAAATCAAGCACACAAAACCCACACTTAATGATGTCACCAACATCTAAACCCAAGACATCTTAGAAAGTTGACAAAATAACAGTATTTGTGGAAGCACTGGGGTGTTGTACGCTCATGATCAACTTTGCACCCACCATCTTCAGGGATATATGAAACACCAGTGCACACAAACACTTGCTCCTATTTGTTTTTGTAGTGATCAATATGCATGGTACGAGAGCCTTGGGAAACTCATGCAACTAATACATGCTAGAAGGGGTTAAAACAAATCAACCAGTCATAAATTAGAAAGACAGTTAACAGACAGCATTCACACTTCATGTGCTTCCAACTGGTCCGAAAGCCCCATGGAAGTGGAAGGAAAATGTGTTTCTTACACAACATAATTTTAGAGATCATTTGTTCATTTGAATACTTCTGGCACTGAAGGAAAGAGTTAAAAGTTTGACTGATGGAGAAACAATGACAAACACCTCAGTGCTTCACACAAACTGCAATAGGTTCAGACACTGAATTCAGGATTGCATAACCTATCCTATCAATATAGGTTAAATATTTAACAACTGAATTAAAAATATTTAATGCTAACTTCTCAGTCCATTGATCAGCACACCATACAGTAGAAAATCATACAAGAGGGAAAAGTTGGCTTGGGCCTGAGCAGCTGTTTGCAGACATCCAGCATTTCCTCACCACAAAGGGTCTGTGCTCTTAAACTCAAGCTTTTGCAGGCCCCAAAGTTAATTATACATTAAAAGAAATAATACAGCCACAAGCTGTGGTAAATATATTTGCCAAATACAATACATTTCATAAGACAGTCTGTTATGAAATGCACTTTTCCATTTGTTTTATTTTCATAGTTGTATCTAACAAGAAAGATGCCCTGCCTGGGATGTGGAGCTGTAGTCCAACACAGAACTCAATGTCAACTTGGGACAAAAGATGTTTAGGGTTAATGTATGAAATGCACTCAAGAGTGAAAACTGATGCCATCTATTTAATTTTAAATAGAAAAGTGGAGTCATGGAGACTACTTCATCGAGCAATATTTTCTTTACAGCTGAAGCCAGCATCTCAGATCAGGACACGTGATAAGGAAGGAAGACTTGTCTCTGCAGAACATCACTGCATGTTGCAAGTGAGTGTAACCACAGGCTCTGTAAACCATAGCTGAAAGACAAAGCCATCACTTTGGCTGCCTCTGACACAGCAGTTTAAGTTTTCTACAACAACTGTTCAAACTCCAACCTCCTCTACCTCTAGCAGATCTGCTAGAGCAGGAGATTAAGCGTGAGTATCATGTAACTGGGTGTCCAGCTTACCCATGCCTGAGGCCAAAACCCAGCAGTTCTGGGAAATCACTTTATTTGCATTTTCTAAATGTATCTTGAAATGGAGCTGGTCTATCACAATCACTCAACAACCATACAAGGCTGTTCAGGACTTAGTACCCCTAGGATCACCTCCAGGTCAGGGTTGCTGAGGTGAGGGAGGAACCATTTTCTTCTCCTATATTTTCCAATCTTCCCGACTCTCCTCTTCTTTCTCTTCCTCACAGGCCTGTTTACATGAACACCATTTTTCAGGACCTCAAATTTCTGAGCAGGATATCAGAGACAGTAAAAAGCTGTTTCTAACATATGGACAAACCCATTTCTCCCTCTTCTCTATTCAGATGTGGATACATACAAAACAAAGGAGAGAAGCAAGCCAACAAATGAAAATACAAATCATCACAGGGAACACACTAGGAAACGAGTAAAAGCTGGAGCATGCAGTGGGTGAGTAGGTGGAAAGAGAAAAACAAACTCTTCCTGCTCTATCACGTTCACACCTGGTTCCTCAGTCCCCCTGATCCCAGTCTGTTCCTCTGCTGTGGCCAGTAGAAACCCACAGCACCTCAGCATCTTCTTAATCCCCATCTCCAATCAATTAAACAATGGTGTTTCAAACAATCATCTTAAAGTTCAGCAATACACAGCCACAAAACCAGACCCTGTGAGATCACAGCTCCTCCCACACATCTGTAGCTAAACCAGCATCCTCATAACACATGCATCTCTCATCAGGTCCTCTTTCACTGCCCTTCAAACATCTCTGAATCCCCCTTTTAAATGTTAATCTTGTGCCAGCACTTCCAGAGACCAAGTCAGCTGTTCTCTCCTGCCAGACCATAGCAAGCCATACCCTAAACCTACTGTCCAGCACCCTGAATCACCATTCAAAAGGGTTCCTGGTTTGTTTTGGGGTGGAAGAACAGAGAGAAAACCATCAGCATCACCTCAATTATAAACTTTTCAAGTGTCAATTCTGCTTAAGTAGAAAAACTAAAAACACAATAGGATGTCAGTGTGGTGGCAACCTTCTGGTCACCTGCATGTCAACTGTGTCTTGACTGTGCTCCCAGTAAATACTGGGAGAACTGAGCAACCAAAGAGAGAGTCGGGGCTGTGCACACGAAGTTCCCAGCTCGTAGTAACAGCAAGGGTGTGCACAGGAAAGGGGGCTTTCAGCCTGTCCGCTCCCAGGGGTACAAGCACCCCGTTCATGTACAGTTGCCATGGTCTGGCACTGCAGCCAGCAATGTTTCCAGCCCCAGGAAACCAGTGATTTTGGAAAGCATCTGCACCACAGACAGCTCTTCGCCTACGCAAAGGCTGAATTTAATGGAACAACCTAACATGAAAACTCAATGAAAAACATCTATCTTTAACTCTTGCCATGATTTGGCCATGCTTTTAGACCACAATTTCAAGAACACACTTTAACTCCAGGCTGAATATAAACTGGATGTTTCTGAAATTAAACATGAGCTTAAAGGACTTGCTAAACCAGGGTGCAACGAAATGAGATACCAGGCAAATCCTCCTTCAACAATGCTTAGAAAATCAGAAAAGTGCATTTAATTCTTAAGTTACTGAAAGAACTTCCTCATTTGAGAGGCACCATGGAGATTACAGCACAGCCTTCACCAATTACTTATGTAAAATCAGAACAATAGCAAGTGATAATCGTGAATTGCAAAACTTTCATAAAACCCTCTCCCTCTTTGGCCACCTACACATGCCTTATCACAGCTCCTCAGCTGGGTCTCAAAAGCAGCAGCATGTGCACCTTTCCTGCCAGACGATGAAAGAGCCACTGCACAAGCTCAAAACTGCAGAAAAACCCAACCATAGTTCAAGGGTTGCAAGATCTGAATTGGGAGCATCTTTCATTCTTTATACATGAAGAACTGCAACAGCTGAAAAGGGAAAGCTCATCCGATAAACAGAAATTCAAAATGTCACCAGTGTAATTAGTTTTTGAGAAAAATATTTACACTGTAGCTGAATCAAGCTGCTTTGCAGCCAAACCCTGGCAAAACTACAATGGCCAAGAAGGTTTTGTGTCTGCTTTTTAACGACTGTAACCTAAATACAGCCAAATTTCACCCTTTCCCAGGGCCGGCTGGGAGAATCACTGTAAAATGCAGGGTCCTGCAAATTAGCAAGCAAGAGAACAATAAAATCCCCCCAAGGATAATGCATCACAAAACACACTGCATTCATTTATTTGGCAAAGTGCAGCTTAATTGCTTGTAAAGATAATGACTCCTTTGTGCGGGCTCTCACTAACATGCGTTGCTGCTCTGTATTTTGTGCTGAGTGGTGCGAGTTGCATGCCAAATATGCATGCATGGATTATACAGCGTGCAGAAAAGAGGGTGCACAGTATCCATTGTGCTTTGACAGGACATAAGTGATATATAGTCTCTTCGTGGAATTTGGCTGCTTTTCTGTATTTTGAAACTCAATATTTCTCCTCTCAATAGGGATTTTCACACCTCGATCCCATCTCACTGCAGAAAGTGCTAAGCACAACAGAAATCTCTGCTGGGAAATCAGGATGTGTCCATTTTGCAGCCTCCCATGGGGAAGGGAAAAGTGGTCCCCCATGCCACATGATACTCCCATCACTCTGGCCAGCCCCAAGTTTGTTGTGCAGCGCTTTATCACTGTCTCACCCACTAAGAAAGGGATCTGTGACTTCCAGTGTCCCCAGATTTCTGTTTGCAAGGCTTCCTGGAGATAGCAGGGGGTTCAGAGTTGCAGGTCTGGGGCACAGCTGTTAGAGGTTTACATGTTATATTTCCAGTTAGTAGTCTAAGAGGAAAACCAACCATAATGAGCAGTTTAAGGTTATACTGAGAGCAAGAGGGTCTTGGATCTTGATGCTAGCAACATTACTGAAGTTGCTAGCATCTTATTTTTAAGGGTCATCGGAGAAATCCCTTGGATTACACCAGCAGCATTGTTAAAGTGAATGGCACAGGGCAATGCCATGCAATTCAAGTGCTCTTCCTTTTTCTTTCCACTAAGCAAGAACTGCCATTCCAGTATTGGAACCGGTTGTGAAACACTTCACCAAGTAGATGAATAACAGTTGTAATAGTTTTGTTTACTTCCCATTTCTTGTTAAACGACCAGCTCTACTCATGTTCAGATTACACTATTTGCTGTGAGCTCTAAAATCAAGCTTTGGCCAACTTAAGCTCTCATCAACTTAAGCATCCTGACAGCATGCAAAGCCTGTTAATATGGTGAGTCTCACCTTGAAGTACATTCTTGCAGCTGTATGATGAATTTGCACATTCCAATTTTACAAGACAATCTGCAAGAGAGCTGTGTGTTTTCACAGTGTGACTGTTGAACTCGATGGAGAAAAAAAAGTAATGCTGTCATCATCTCTGCATTAATCCCAGCCAACAGAGGCAGAAGAAAAGGTTAGAGAATAGCTCCTGACCCACCCTGCACCTTCTCCTTCACCCTCACTTGCCATGCGGTTGGCTGAATTGTTAAAGATGAAACTTAAATGCAATCACTCCTGCAACACAGATCATCTTTTTGTTCTCTAACACTCAACAACTATGGAAAGCAGAATAATTTATAATTTGTAATGGAGAAATGTTGCGTGATGATGTGGGTGACACAGCAGACTCCTAAACATGACACTGGGTCACTCAATATAAACCCCAAGTATCTGAAAATTAACTTCAGAAAAAACAAAGTTAATAACAAAGCCAGGCATCACAATAACATACATGCAGACCAAATCTTCACTCCTGTACAAATAGCCCCCTTGGGACTTATTTAAGCTCTTTGTCTTTATTAGCCTCAGCTTTTAAAGCTAGATTTCCAAACATTTCTTATTCAAAAATAACTTGTCATCTTCTGAAGCATTCCTTGTAAAACACTGCAGTAAATGCTTGTGCCACTAGTTACTTGTTAAGAGTTTGTAAGATCTGGCTGCTTCTCAAGACCACTCGAGAGAGAGAGAACTGTGTCTGCTGTTAAATACATGCATTCACTCTTACCTACATTTTTTACCTGCACTGGCAAGATACCTATTCTCCACAAGATGCTGCCTTATTTTAATACAACTATCATTATTTCATCTAACCAAAACACACCAAATCTATAAATGAAGGATACAAGAGTCAGACACCACCATGAAGCCAGCTAACTCCCCTCTTTCAGGCAGCTGTGGCTGTTGAAAGAAAAGCTTTTTCACTTGTGTTTGCATAAGGTTTGTCTTAATTAGTCAATATCACAGTGACTCACTTTGGGCTTTAAGAGACAGCTGGAGGCAGAACACTGTGTGACAGAAAAGGAGAACACAGTATCATTGCATTTTCCCTAAACCCCAAGGACCTGCCCCATTGTTGCTAGAAAGAAAGGTAAAAGCAAAATTATACAAAATTTGCCTTCAAGGGTAGAGCATATCTCTTAGGCACTCCTCAGAGACAATATACCAGCAAAGGCAAGCATGATATGGAACAGAAAACTAGTAGAGGAACCATCAAATCATCCTTACTCTGTCAAAAGCTGGTGCAGTTTCTGGTAGCCCCTCTCCAAGGCCAAGCTCACGGGTGTTGCCCCCTCGTTGTTGTGGATGCTGAGAGCTCCTCTTCCACCTGGCTGCTGGAGCAGAAACCACGTCAGCCGCAGCAGACCAAGCCTCACCGCAAAATGCATCAGCGTTTCCCGAGGGATGTTCTCTGGGAAGAAAGAAGAAAGGAAAAAAGGAATGGGTGTTTGTAGGCTGCAGGTTAGGTGAATGCCATATCCCCCCTGCTCCCAGACACACCACAACAGCTGGTGTGGAGCCGATGGCCCAAAAGCCAAGGAACCTGCAGCACCTGGAAAAACATGCTGCCAGTACCCAGAAGACACCAGCACTTTAAAGTGAGGGACACACCAGAATGGGATTGGAAGTGCTCAGGACCTCTCACAGGGTGAGGTTGACCACAGGAGTCAATGTGAAAACCCACCATTTCATAAACAGCCACAGCAACCACCACATTGTGGCGCTTCCGAAGAGAACTAACCATGGACAGGTGAGTTTTCCTAGGTGTCCAAGACTTCTCACACACCCAGCTTTAGGAACTGGTAAATTTTGTTACTTAATGTGATGTTGTTTTGCCCCAAAGTATGGAAAAAAAAATCAACTACATTTGAAGCACAAATCTAAAGTGGTTATAAAAGAGATCAGTTTAACCTTTCATGTAGACAGAAAAAAAGGGAGGATTTTGCCTTCCTGTCTTCATTATGCCTCAGACCAGGTTTTCTCATGTATACAGAAGCTCTATCGTTCTAAGTAGCAGCACTTAGATAAACTAGCAATTTCCGCTGCTGCTGCTTTCTATATTTAATAACCACGACCTTCTAATTTGGTAGAAGTCACCTCTGAGACCAAGCTCTTATCTCAGAAAAAAAAAATCCCCCTCCTGTAAAAGCTGCACCCCGGAACCACACTCTGAAGAGCTTCAACCAGACATGAGCTCCAGACACACTGCTGAAATACAGTATTTGCATCAAAAAGCTTGTTACTTCTGTATGAAGGGCAAAAGCATTTTGGTTAAATAAGTATATAAAAATTTGGTCTTTTAATTAACAAAATATTTCAGTATTGACTGGAAGCAACAACAAATCACCAACTGGATCTCAGTAAACCATGTCAGTGTGCATGCTTGGTATTATACCTTTAATATCACAGCAGTGATTTATTGGGTTATTAATTTGGTCGCCAGCCAAACCTATACAGGAGGTTTAAAAATGCAAGTGCATGATGGCTTTATGATTTAATTAAGTATTTTTTCCTCAAGAAGTTGTCCCAAGAGAAATCACTTCTTCAAAGTGCTGTTGTTTTTCTTGCTCACTTGCTTTCTTAGGGACACTGTTAAGACCTTCGGTGAAAAACAAAGCAAAAATAGGGAGTTCTCCCCGGCCTGACACACAATTTTTCCTGACGTTTTGGATCAATTCCTGAAGAACTAATCTGTATTCAAGAACCAAAAGCTTTCTGGCACCATCTCTCTTCCGAATGACTTCAAATTAGGTCTCTGGGCTACAAACCAACCCTTCCCCCCTAACCTCCTCTTGATTACCATAAAGCAAACCTGAGCTGACCTGAATACATGAGCATGTCTGAATAGAGGTTCCAGCTGATCAGAAAAAAAGGGAATAGCTGAGCTCACTCAGAGACAAATTCTCAGCCTGTGGGAGAGTAATGACAAGGATCTCGGTGTTAAGTGCTATGGAGTGTAATGATTTAGAAATAAACAATGCAACAAGGTAGTTAATCAATGGTTGTCAGCCTTGGATCCTTGGGAGAGAAATAACGCACCATACAGGCAGACATAAGGGAAAGGCTACTGATGAGAAAGGGGGGATACAGGCAGGACTCTCCCAGAGGGAAAGCAGATGCCCAGGCTTTCACTCAATGATCTTGTACTTGTGCAAAGCTCCTACATTACCTGTATGCTGTCAGCTAGCATAAAGCAGTGCCACTCTTCCTACTGAGATGTAGGAAGCATAAAAGCACTTCTGCTGGAGCAAACTACTGCCGCCGAATAAACAGTGAGCTGTGCT
This sequence comes from Zapornia atra, assembly GCA_013400835.1. Lineage (NCBI taxonomy): Eukaryota > Metazoa > Chordata > Aves > Gruiformes > Rallidae > Zapornia > Zapornia atra. Next base: position 618,617 of record VZTU01033426.1, read on the forward strand.
GGCCTGTCCACATCTCTTCCAGTACAGGATCTCCTAAGGAGTGTATCTCCTTTGTACAAAGGAAAAAACATCTCCCTAACCAAAACGGACAGCTTTGCACCAAACTGAGCAGCATAGACCTGTGAAGCATAAGCGTGGGTCCCTGGACCAAAATGCTTCCTCCTCCTTCAGCTGAGAACCTTACAGTTAGGTAGAGACATCTTCTACCAACCAACTCAGGGCTCACCAATACACACAAACCAATTTTAAGTTCTCCAAGATGTAGGCAAGTACTCGTCCTGTCTCTGACCCATCCAGGTATGCTCTCTTACCTCTTAATTCCATAAGATGAGATTCCCCCTCCCAGTTGTCCCAAATGCCCATCTGATGTAATCAGCTCATATGACTGCAGATTCTGAACTTTTCCCCATTCTTTTAAACCAGTCTGCTTTATCATCAGAATTAGAGGACGCAGTAGTCCCAGCGTTTGGATGGAGGTGTCTACAAATGCAAGCGAACTGAATGTGACCCTGCAACGATGCCTTTGAGTAACAAGGACGTGCGCAGAAGATCTGTACAAGAAGACATGGCGTATTGCCATCCAGAGCATATTAAACATACAAATTCACTATCCAGGACTATTTGGAAAGATCTGCCTAAAATATAAACTGGCATGAGGCCATCCTAACAGATGGGCACAGATGATGGCAGCAAAGAGACAAAGTACTGTACATAGAACAACTGCAGGGGCCCCAGGCAGCGGCTTTAGAAGGCTTTGGAGTGTGCAAAACTTGCACAGCTACAGTTAAAAGGCGTGTGCCATCTGTGGGCTGGATTAACTACTAATATACAGTGAGAAATACATCTGTCAGTGTATGGTATTGCTCAGAACAAGATGAGAGCTGATCTGCATCAAGTACAGGAGTGTTGCTGAATGGAGAGGGGAGGAAGACGGACAGATACTTCCTGCCTTCCTTCGTGTGAAGGGATGAAGCTTGTAGCACAAAATGTTGGAAATTCAGTCAATTATTTCAATGTCTTGTCATGGAGCAAAATGCTCATCCCAGGCATGGAAGAATAACACAAAAGTTTTAACATGGAACAGAATCGTAGAATCATAGACTGGTCTGGGTTGGAAGGAACCCCAAGGATCACAGAGTTCCAAACCCCCTGACACAGGCAGGGTCACCAACCTCCAGGTCTGGATCTACACAAGGTTGCCCAGGGCCCCATCCAACCTGGCCTTGAACACCTCCAGAGATGGGGCATCCATCACTTCTCTGGGTTGCCCATTCCAGCACCTCACCACTCTCTCTGTAAAGAGCTTTCCCCTAACATCTTATCTAACCCTTCCCTCCTTTAGCTTCAATCTATTCCCCCTTGTCCTGTCATTGTCTACCATTTTAAAAAGTTGATTCCACTCCTGTTTCTCTGCTCCCTTCAGGGATGGGAAGGCTGCAATGAGGTCCCCCTGCAGCCTTCTCTTCTCCAGGCTGAACAAGCCCAGCTCCCTCAGCCTCTCTTTGTAGGGAAGGTGCTCCAGCCCTCTAATCACCTTCGTGCTCCTCCTCTGAATACTCTCCAACAGTTCCACATCTTTCTTGTATTGAGGCCCCCAGATCTGGACACAGTAATAGCCAGAGCTCCTTCTCCCACCCCACATCACGCAAGAGCTCCCCATCTTAAAATGGCTGCCTTCTGAACGCCAACAGAAAGCTCCTCGTAATTAGGAAATTGTGGAAATACAAGACACATGATACTGGAAAGGCCAAGGTTGTTTTGTTCCTTTCTCATTTCCTAGTAATAGGAAAGAGTTGAAACATATGATTACTGTCCCATAATGGCAGGGCACACTAATCCAGCTGGCGAAACATAAGACTTTAGATATATTATTATGTATTTTTTTTTCAGCTGTGACAGATGAACAGTCAGTTTATCTGGGTAACTAAGGAGACAATTTCCATAGAAGACTATCAAATGTACTTTGCTAATGGTAAAGGATTAAGGTATAAGGTGCTATTAGCACAAAACAAACAAGCACTGAAGAAAATGTTTGGGTATGACACATCCAAGAACTCTCAAACTGTTCTTCAAGTAAAAACTTTCACTTTAATCCTGATTAAATTACAGAAGGGAAAAAAAAATACTGTTCCTTTTTTTTAAGAAAAAATAAAATCACTCTTTATATAGAACAGCTCACAGCTATCTGCTCAGTTTATCCTCCATGCCCTGAGGCATCTCATCAAGCAACAGGGCCGGCTAGTATCTTTTGCTAGACTTCCTGTGATGGGGACCTTCATTTGGTTCTCACCCAAAATCACTCATGCTCAGCAATTTTCCAATCTACCATCAAATCTGACCTCGAAAGCTTGTTTTCTGCTGGAAATGTTCTCACTGCTGAGATCAATCCTTGAGAAACACGGGGAGCAAAACCCAGCTACTACTTCACACTGAGGTCCTGAAGAAAGGCACCAGCAGACAACGGTACTGAAGAAAGGTCAAGGCAAAGACACTGTGTTTGGAGTTAGAAATTCAGTTAATAAAAAAGCATTACCCACACATCTTTTTAATCCTATAAACAAGATTTTTTTCAAAGCACACCAAAGGATCTTTATGTCCCCATTTCCACTGCCATCAAAGGGAACAGAAACTTTCTCATGCCAATGATTTCTCAGCCACAGACCCAGCACTACGTCTGAGTACTGAGCAGCGCATTCCAAACGCTGCCTGAACATGGATTACTTTCTGCTTCCCATTTTCCACTCCAGAGCTCATTACATTTAGGTATGGAAAAGACTGTTTACATTTTATCAAGGACCATAGCTGAAGAGACCACTTTGTGCTGTTAGCACAGAAAAGATCGTGTCGATTTCTACCACAAAGTCTTTATCAGAGGGCAGAGAAGGTGGTGAGCAGCAGATTGGAAAGGATACGAAACCCAGCAAAAAGAATACTTGTGATGGTCACACTGAAAGGGTTCAATGAGAAACTCTAAGGAGAGTACAGCAGATGAACAGATTAAGGCTTTACATTTGAAAACCACCATCAGCTGCGTATCTTTGACATCCTCCCATGGAAAAAAAAATGTTAGCTCCTAATAATCAAATTTCCTCCTAACGATTTCTGAAAGCTTTTTAAGGGGTTTTGTGTTTTTCTTTAGAATAAGGTGGTTTGCTCCTTTTGCTACCTTCTCTCTTCAATCAATCTCTAATCACGATGATGTTCACCTTGTGCTGTACACTGAAGTCCTACTGTTTTTATAAAGTTATTAAAGTCTCAACCCAAACCCATTCAGACTATTTCAAACCAGAGCACTCCCCTCTCTACCCCCCTCTAACCTGGTGGGCTCAGGGATTTCCATTACTTACTGCTCACGGATGTTTATTCCACAGCACTTCTGGGAAGCTGCAGATATCCAAGGTCAGTAACCACGTTCCTAAAGTTAAGGAGCTGTTAAGTGTTTTATCTAATGAGATGGTCTCCTGGTTATCTGCCCATAATCATGGGTATCTCCCAGATCAAGGGACTGCTGCTCCTTACTGAGAAGGCTCCATATCATAGTCGATCACCGAAACCCTCTGTCAACATTAACCAGCTCCTGGTAGCACCATCTTGGAAAGCCCACACCACTCAAACTGTAACCATTAGGTCTGGGTTTCACTGCTTACTTTTAATGAGCAGAATGAAAAGACTCTGTTTGCTCAACAGTTTTTGTCAGAATATTATTTAAAAGGAATTTTGAAAGTGACCTTCTTACCACTGATAGTTAACTCCAGGATTAAGCTCTCTAAGCTTTTCATACCTGAGCCTTGGATCCTCCCTATGCTTTTTTTTTCCCCCCACTGCAACACAAACAAGCCATTACTCATACCTCCAAATACTCTGTTCTGGCTGTCTAGTTAGCTTATTTTCTCCTCAGCCATTTAAAATAGAAAATCACAGTCCTGTATTTACATTGCATGCATCCTTGGAATAGGTATTAAATTTTGATTTCTACATAGAAAGAGTAACAATCTGTTCCATTTAAACAGCCACCTTTAAACACCACTGCGAACAGTAAATAACCCTACTTTTGACAGCAGTAACAACTATGTTCTCAGAAAGTTACAGTGCACTTGGAATAATGAAGATGGACATGATTATACAGCACCTGAAAGTAATGCTGTGCTTGGAACACCATGGTAACAAGAGCAATCCTTAATTATGGCTATTCTGAAATTGTAGATGCCGTTTGAGTTCATAGAGATAGACAGATAATTACGAGGGAGGCCCAGGCATCCCTCCCTGCAGAGGGACAGCATGTGGCTGGGAGGAGAGCGCAGTGCTCGGGACACAGCTGTCCCAGGACTGGATCCATGAGGACTGCAGTCGGGCAGGGGGGAGGTCAGGACACATATCCCCAGGGGATTTCAGACACACCACCTGCCAGCTGAGCAGGAGCACAGCACTGCTTCCTCTGTCTATGGTCTATGTCAGCCTCAGCACATGCCAGGCTTTCTTCTGCTATCAAGTTCATCTAACCAAATTGTTGAGTATCTCCTGCCTGCCTCAGCAAGACAGGACGGAGCCCAAGGACCTCTGAAGCCAGGAAGCCTGGGTGCTCCCATCCCCAGTTCTGCTAGCATGGCATCAAGTGGGATCTGGAAAATATTTTGCACTCCCAAAATCCCTTTACCTGGGACCTCTGTAAAATATTTTATATCTGTGGGTAAATGGATACTTAATGCAAGCCTTTCTGGGGTCCTTTTCTCTAGGCAAAGGATTAATGGCAAAGACTTTTCTCTGAGGTCTTCCAAAAATACTAAGTGAAAGACTCCACCCTAAAATATCCTACACAGCACGCAGGTTCAGAGAGGATGAGAAAAATAAGAGATTTGGGGATGGGATTGGGAAAACAACTTCCAAGTCAGGTGCACAACGTCCTATGAACAAAACAGACAGCAAAACCATAACCAATGCTATTGGAAAAAGGACCACAGGTTGCTTCTCTGCTTCCCAGTCAGCTCCATGAGTGATGGTTCACTGTGATACTTCTCCACCAGAATATATTGATCAAAACATCCTGAAGCCAAAGTACATCCTTTGAGAGCAGCTACCATGAGGAAAAGCTTTTATATTAAAGGCGAAAATGTTCCATAAAGAAATAGTTACCTAGAAACCTCATTAAACTCAAATGATGATTAAACCAGAAGGGCAAAGAATTAGAAACAAGAAGTTTGGGAAAGAGTGTCACCTTACCACAGGAAAAGCTCTAAGATTAAAAACCTGATAAATGGTTTGAGAGAGAGGATTCTGTTTTCTGAAATTGTTTCTCCCATCAGGGATTCATGATGCCTAGCCACTGTGCTCTAATCTGAATGTTACTGTCAGTGGTAAGACCAGGCTGGGTACCATGCTCCACATGGCTGGCTGCTGAACAAAAAGCTTGTCATCAGAGCCCCAGTCCTACAAAAACATAGTCTGGTACTGAATTGGGCACAAAGAGTTCATTCACAGCTTGCTGAAGGTCCAAATGAATCCACTTTTTCAATGATTTTTGAGTGAAGAACTAAGGATTTGTGATCACACAGAACTCCAGTCTTTTACACTCTGAGTAATATAAATTAATAAATATTTGGTTTTGAGCAATATTAACCAAATGCTTACAGGAATATTGTTGTAGGGATCAGACTAACCAGTGCAGGAGCACATGGGGTGTTACATGTCTCCTCCTCTGATGGACCTTAACCATGCACTTTGCACTGCACAAACCTGCTGACCCAAACCAGTTTAACAGCCTCAGGTGCTGGAGCTGGGTGTTACTTTAGCACCTCCTCTGCCCTTTCGAGTGTAATGACAATGAACTCCCTGTCCTCTGCTTGAAGACACACCAGACTTGGGAGGTAGAAGCAGGTAGAAACCTCAACATAGACCTACTCCTACTCAGAAATCAGCAGAGTTGAGCTTGATGATGAAGCTTCCACCCTGCTTCTGCCCAGAGAAAGGCCATCACCTCCTCACTGTCCTTGCAAATGCTAGGCTCCTGCTTCAGTACTGCAAAAAAAGAAAAAAATCAACTTCTAAACGTGCTTGACAGCAACAGCCATCTCTGAACAGCAGTTCCCCATCAAGCTGCTGCACTCCGGGAGCTGGCTGAGCCTCCCAGCTCGCTCCTGCGTTCAGAGGTTTTGCTAAACAGCAGCGTTTTGTTTCCATCCCACAAGAGCCCATAGAGACATGCCAGCTTAGAGGCAGCGCTAAAAATCTTTCAAGAAGGGATCTGACATTTTCTTTTGTTCCCGTTTCTACAGTATTTTCTCCTTTGAGAAGGTTATTTGAAGTATCTGGGGCTGACATTTAGCACAATGTGAAATATGAATTGGAATGGCTGTTCATAGGTGGTGACGCAGCGCAGGACAGGGTGTCCCACTGAAGGGGCACTGGCCAGACCACATGTAATTCTTCAAAATGCGCCCACAGTTTCACTCTTTACTGTGCTTTGCTTGCTCCCTCATACATATTAACCCACAAGCACCAGCACATAAGGCTGCTACATTTTACCACAGAGGTATTTCTAATCTAATGCTCCATCGTAAGTCAGGGACATCTCTTCCATCTTGCTCTAGACCAAGCTGATGTTGATGGATTCAGAGAATTAATCACAGAATTATGAGGTTGGAAAAGACCTTTAAGATGGAGTCCAACCGTTCCTGTCCTATGCTAAACCATACCCCTAAGTACCTCATCTACCTGTCTGTTAAACACACCCAGGGATGGTGACTCGACCCCCTCCCTGGGCAGCCTGTTCCATATCCTGACAGCTCTTTCAGTGAAATTTTTTTTCCTAACATCTGATCTGAACCTGCCCATCACAATCACAAAAATCCACCCAAATACCTTACGTATCATCAGCTCACTGCAAACCAGGTAAACCTGCCTCTAGCAAGAAAGCTGATCAGAAGATGAAGGACAGACCAAGGTGTCAATAAACTGCCCATTTTCAGTTATTTACAAATCTATTTGCTGCAAGGGAATGTATTTTAATAGCTCAAATATTCTTGGCGGAAAGTTGCATTCAGTGCCACTACATTTACTCATTTACATTTCTGTCTACAAAAACCTCACCACCAGACACGAAAACACTTGGCACTACAGGGCTCCCCCTTCTCACCACGGATGCAATGGATGTTCTGCAGGTCCTTCAGCATTCAGGACCGCACATGATCACCACTTCCAGGCACACAAGCGCCTGCAGAGCGAATCAATGTAAATTCCATGGCCCAATTTCCCTAAGTGATGATTTTCCAAAGAATAACTGAAGTCAAAAAGAGAAAACAGATCTCAGCCCTGCTGAAAATTCATCTACAATTCAGAGCTTCAATCAAGGATTTTGTTAGCTTAAGACCACTTTTGACTATATTTTTACCACTTAAAACAGAAATGTCTGTGCTATTGCATCTTTTTTAAATGCAGAGAGAAAAATCAGTGTCTTCCACAGAAAGGAAAAAAAACCCCTAGTGTTTATCTCCTTTGTAAACCTGTGACAGCACCTGGATTTCTATCCAGAAACCATTAAATATGATCAAAACTTTTAACATCTGCTAATGCTGCTTCAGTTGCCTGCCTGTGTATTCACGTTTTAAAAAGTAGTCAGCAAGTCAGTGAAAAATAGAGCAAGAAAAACTCCTGCAGAAAAACATGTTGTGCTGACCAGAGCCAAGCCTGCTGTGCAGAGCAAGCCACATCCCTCTCCTCCCTCTTCAGATGTTTATGCCATTGCATCCTATAAAGGATAACTGATGCCTCACAGCCGCATTCCTTAAGTGAAGCTATTTGCCAAAATACCCAGAAAATTTACAGCAAAAATGTATACACACTGGAATTAGCCCCCCAGTGCATCACTACGCTTCCTTAAACTCCCCTGCCACCGCATCTTAAATGCCTCGTTGCCTCTGCTTCAGCAGTCAGCAGAGACTTTGGGCCAGCCTTGAGGTGTATTTATAAGCTCTCAGTAGCCCTCTCTGCTGTGGTTAAGGGCTACTGTTAGTCAGGCTTTTTCCCACCTTCACCCTTTTCTATTTGCAAAATTATCCAAGGCTTATTTCAGGTAATGCCTGTGTTAGCACAGCTGACGCACAACCAGGGATGCAATACAAATCCTCAAGGGCAGAGCCCCAACTTCTCCAAGAAAAAATTCAATATATTTATTTTACACATTACAGTCACTTTGCACATGTGCTGTAAAACCAGTATTTACCAAAAGCACCAATTCTGTGGCACAAGGATAATACTCCTCCCAGGAGCACCAGAGATCCTACACACAGACAGGTTTCCTTCAGGAAATCTCACAAGTGTGATGCTCATGCACTTACCGCTGTGCACCACGAAAACAAATCCTTCTGGGTCGATGTTAAAGCACTATTTACAACAACTTGTGCTACTTCATAAGAAAAGGCATGGAGAAAACATCAGGGACTCCCATACTTTAAGGCAGCTGAAGTGTAAAGGATGGGATGCAGATGTAGTAGGGGCACGTTACTATGTATTACATCCCATCTCTAGCACAGAGGCCTTTTCAAACACGTGCAGATGGTTCCCAAAGCAGGGAACCCTTTTCTCCCAGGCTTTTTACACCTCTCTCAACCCACGTGCCCCACAGCTCCTCACCGGTCAGGGACTGGTCTGCTCCCAGCACGTTCCATTCTGCTGGCAGTTTCAGATGTCGAAATGCTAAAGCCACTTTCTCATCCAGAAAGTCCACGTTGGCAGCGGGTGGTCTCGACCGGTCCAAGAAGCGGGTGAAGTTTAGGGCTTGCTGGTTGCCGGCACAGGTGGCCAGAAACTGGGCGGCATCATAGGCTTCATCCTGGACAAACTGGAAACTATCTTCTGCCACAACTAGAACAGGGTGACCTTCTCTAGAGGCACACAGTGCCACCTTCACTGTCTCACAGCAGTCATGGCCTGCAAAATAAAACCAAGGGAAATGGTAAAGAGAACAAGCCAATGTGAAGAAACGTAACTGAGCACCTGCTTTGACACTTTAAATCAGGTAAGAACACGTTACAGAGGGTCAGAACCCCAAATTAAACATTATCTTGGGAATTTATATCTATCAGAAGTGTTTCTTATAGATTTTAAAAGATGTGAAACTCTTCTCTGTGTGGCACAAATAAACCAAGAAATACAAGCCACACTTACTATAAGACCAGCCTATTTTTGATCAGCAGCAACAAGTACACCTGAGAGCATTAAGTAACTCAAGCAAAGGTTTGGCTAACATACCAATAGAAGTTAGAGTCCAAAAAGTCACATTATATGGTCAAACTTTTCTTTTCCAGCTCCGCAGGACTCCCATAACTCACAAGAAACCAGAATCCACTGCAATTTCACCTCAAATAAAGATCTAAAAAACAGGAATGGCTGCAAGAGCACAACCTGCCCAGGCATGCCCTGTGCATGCCTTGGGTCTCAGGCTCCCTGCTGCACCTGCCCTTTGCATTTGGGTTCACAGGACAAAATAAATCAAGCTGCCTCTGGTAAATAAAAACATGGAAATTGCCACTTTCTGTATTTACAAAACAAAAAGATTGAAAGTTTGATAACATTAAAGTTTGTTTATTTATTCAGGGCCAGGGAAGAAGAGACAGGCTGCCCTGGCCTGGTAGTGATTTCACTGACTCAGAAATTTAAAAAAAAACCCAAAATTTAAAAACAACCCCCCACACACCTTTTTTTTTTCTATTTTAAAAAGAAAAAAATATATATATACTATGTGTCCAACATGATCAGCACTTGTAATTGTCAGACATGCCCCTTCAATAATAAGGTTTGTGTCTCAAGTTCACCATGAGGGAGAGTCTCTTGTTCCAGTCTCAGACTGACGTCATGGCTGTTTTTGCCAGAACAGCACGGACCCTGCACTAATTACTGGAAAACCTTCCTTTTGCCCATGACCTCAGCATACTACTACATTCATGGAACCCTGCTTAATTAAATACAAAATGACGATTTATTTTTAAAGGCTTGAAAATTCAATTTAATCCCCTATTTGTGGTCAGTGGGAAAGTTTCCTTCTTGTGCCGGGGCCCTTTGCTGTTGATTTCCCTGACAAAAGGAAAAATATGTCCCTAATCTTCATGGTCTTTCAGCCAACCTTCCAAATCTTTGCAGAGGCTTTTGGCATCTCTACAGGTTTTTGTCTGCTGAAAAAGGCAATCCTGAAGTTAATTGGAGGGTCAAAACTGGTATTAGGACACTGTGGGTAGCACCAAAATTGTCAGAGGCAAGGGTGTGGGGCTTAAGGAGAGCAAATGCTGCTGGAAAGGTATCAAAGATGAGAGTGGAAGGGGAGGAAAACAGATGGATATTGCTGCACCAGGAGGCTTGGAAGCTGAAAGGCAAGAAAACTCCTTTCTCTTTGCAAGAGGATGATGTGGAAGCTCAAGGAAGAAGGTTAACAACTAGTATTGATGTCATAAAAAAGAATAAGGGTAGGAAGACCTTCTTCTGCTGTTCTTGGAAATACCACACATGCATTCTACGGCAGCACCAAAGGGACAGGCAGGGACCTCAGTAACCCAAATGAAACCCCTTCCCAAACTCCACTCATCCTCAAGGCAGAAGCCTCAGGTGGGGGGACAGTACAGCTTTGGGGGGACTTTAACATGGTTCACAACTGTACATTCCTTCCCCTACACCTTCTAGCTTTGCTTATCTTCCTAAGCATGTCAGAAAAAGGAGAAGGTAAGGTTAACTGACTTCATTGACAGCCGCCCCAACAGCAGTGAGTGATTCCACACCACAGGCTACAGAAACCATGCTGCCCTTGGGGAGCCAGTTCTGGTGCTGCAAACCTGGCTCTCCCCAGTGCAAAGCAGTGGAAGTTTGCTAGTGTGGAGTTAAAAAAAATCATAATAAAGGACTCTTTAATAGCATGAGGGAAGCTAAAACTTTGATTTTTTTTTAAAAATTATTTTCTGTCTACTCCCATATGAATCCCATCTACAAAATAACCCATGACAGTGCCACTCTTCTGTTGGGACTGAAGAGGAAGGCAAAAGTGTCATGAAGCCAAAGAACTATTTAGTGGGACAGCAAAACCTCCTCCATGATGACAACAAATAGAGACACTTCAGTCAAAACACACAGTCTCTTAAAACCAGTACATCAGGGATGTACGCAAAATTCCTTTGGATGGAGTGTATGTGAAACACCAACTCCAAAATTAAGAAAACATACAGGCTTCTTCAATGCAATGCAAGTAGAGGTAACAAAAAGGCCATATCCTGATCTGTAGCCGATGATGGTTCACTTGAAGCTCCCACAGATATCTAATAGACCCTTGAAAAGGAGGTGACAGAGCTGATGATCCATTTTCATCTAATAGGATCAAACAAGCATCGTGCTAAACCCTGGGGAATGTTCTTCGAAAGGGCAACCACTTGCAATGCTTTGATGTCCTCCTTCCTCACATCTGAGAAGACGTCAGACCGTGGGGGGTAAGAGTCTGGGACAGGTTCTGAATTTTGGCAAACAGTTCAAACAAAAGAGGAGTCAGTAAGTAACAAATGCGGCCAATACCAGAAAGATTGCTCAAGAGGTCTCTGCCCCCTGCTTTGAAACTGCTGTAAGATGTAAGCAAACATGTCTCCTGTACATGAACCTTCCGAAGGAGCTGCTGGTGGGGCAATGCTTCTCCCTACATCAGACAGTCACTTCCTTCGCCTAGACTAGTATCTGAATTCCATCAGCCCTTTTTCTTCCAGAGTATTAGCAAAAGTGAGCTAAGCTTTCTGGCACTATCAAGAGATAAGTGGTTATCATCTGTAAAACAAGCCCAAATCTGTTTTTACAAGGTTCAGTGACTTGCCCAAGATCACAAAAAGCTCCAGGCAGCGACAGGACAGATGCTATTGCTCTTGACCATCTCTTTTCCACTCTGGCTGGTAGACAGCAGGGTTTTCTCCTAACACAGGTTAAGTACCAAGTCATGTGCTTTGTGAGCATCAGGGCGCTCAACCATCAACTTCTGGAGAAGGTGTCCAAGGGAGTTACAGAAGTGGAACAAAAAAAAATTTCTGACTCATTAAAAAGGAAAAAAACCCTCGTGGGTGTGTCAGGAAGAGTGATGAGCATATTTATAGCCTATTTATTGAGGTTTGTGTTTGGGGCAGCTGAAAATACATGTAGCTACATATACCACGCCCATGAGTGCATCCACAGAAGGGAAGAGAAATCTTTGTGTTTTACAACGTGAAGAGGTTTGCAATGCCGTTCAACACCCCCTCCCCACTGCTTTTGGTTTTCTCCCAAATTCTGGCCCTTTGGCCAAAATAGCAAATCAAAAGCAAATGACAGAATGTTGACGACCACCACACTGGTCTCCTCCAGCAGTATCCCAGTTCAAATCTTAACTCTTCTGACAAACACAACTGTTTCTACTTTGCTGATGTCCCAGACTGTACAGAGTAACTTCATGTATAGCACTAGGCTTCTCCATGTTTTTTACTTGCCATGGTATGAAATTAGGTCATTTCTATGCTGGTTTAACTGTGATAAAAGTCAACCTACCCCTTTACTCTTCCTGCACTACATTCTACCCCATTTCTCCTTCTGTAACAATCAGTGAAACAATTCACTATCTGGAGCTATTTTGAGAATTCCCAACGTGTTGCGGGAAAACAGCAACTGCTCCAGTGGCAACAAAGCTAATTCCTCATCTTCATGTAAAATATACTTTAAAAATTATTTTCAAGACAAAAAAATTGAATTCCTTGAATTAAGGAATTTCTTACTGGGCCACTTGATGCTTGCTTTGGGCAAGAGATAAGAACAAAAGATGAAAACATGTGGTTCTGTGCTTATCCCTGGAGATAGGAGATGCATTGCTATGACAGCACTGCATCCTCTGTGTGTTAATGATGCAAAACAAGCAGAAGGTGGGAGATTTCTGAGCTGTAAGTAATTAACAAATAAGTTAATGTGTGGTCTTAGAGCTGGATGTCTAATTGGTACCTGTGACTTTGATACAGGGTGTGGTTAAAAGGGTGACAGGAAAACTTCAGGATTTTTATCACCGAACGAGGTGCACATGGAGACAAAACACCCCTAAACAGAGCTTTACCAAAACATGATTTCATTTCCTACTCCTCTGAAAGTGGAAATCCTGTCCAAAACTCCTATTTTCAGAACTCACATTTCAGCTATCAAACAATGGGCCTCCAGCCTGGGCAGCTATTTAAAGCCCTGCTGGAAGCACATGTTTGGGTTTGCCTGGTAGGTGACTAAGGACTCCAGTGCTAATTGCATCCTCTGAGTTACCGTGGTGGGGCTGGGATGAAAGAGGTTTTGCGCAGATATTTCAGTAGGACATGAAAGCCAGACAACCAATGTGGTGAAACTCATGGACTTGCATCCAAGAGATGCTGCCATCCGGTGGCTCAGGGACAGGGAAATCAAGGGATCTCCTGCAGCCATCTGAAAAGTGTCTCTCTTCTCCGTCAGAAATCCCAACTTCTAGTTCTGAAAATCAAGAGTCCATATTTGAGGCGTATCCATACGATTTACAGTTACTGTATTCACTCTTGCAACACAGGAAACCTTATGAAATACATAGGCACAGCACCAGTAACAGACAGGAACCTTTGTTCTTAATTTTAAACCCTCAACTATTAACATGGACAGTGCAGAAAGATAGTTGTTTTTAAGGCCCTTTATACTGCAGATGTCCCAGAAATCCATAGAAATGTAAGACCCCACACATTACATCATAAATAATTTCAATACAGATTCAATCACTTTTTCCTGTGACTGATGTCATCTAGAACTGGCATAATTTCCTTTTAATTACACTGCCTAGAGCAATTAAATACACCAAAGAAGATGGACTGCAAAAAATCTTCTTGGCTATGCTCCTTTGTTCTATTTTAGGGGTTTTTTTGTTTCATAATTAAGAGTATTTTCAAATCCACAACTGGTATTGCCAAGTGGTCATTTGTTATGCAACTTGTTTACCCTTTTGGTATACCAGTACAAAGATTGTAATTCATGAAATACAGCTTTTTCTATGAAAAGTTGTTTCCTAGGGGAAAACACGGTCTGTGGTAGAACAGAGTAAAACATGAACACATGGTAAAGGTTTTCACAGTAAAAGAAAAGTCTGAAATAAAGATATTTCCAAGCTAATTAAAAATCATTTTGGTCTACCCTTTTAACTAGCAGAAAACAAGCTGAGGAAAAATAACGTAACTGTAGAACTACAGGAATTAAGAAGAAGACCAAACCTGCTTCTCCACCTTAGCTCTAGTATGGAGAGAAAGCTCCCTGTGAGCCAGGGCATTCAGAGTAAACACGAGCGTTTCGGCCCTGTGGAAACTGCTGGCAATCAGCTACCAGCAGACAGACAGGCAGTTTCTCAGGCCTTTTTTCTACCTCTAATTTTGCTCCTCCTCCTGTCTGAAACCCGTAAAAGAGTCCTGCACCTTCCTAGACCAAAAGACAACGACAAGCAATGTGGGTATTGCAGAGCAAAGGCTTGGAGAGCTCCCACACACTGCAACAGGACACACAAAGGCAATTCTATCTCACAAAATTACCTTCCTTACTGTCTCAGTGACTCACCTTACAATCTATTTCTTACCCTTCTTTGGTTTGATCAGGAGCTACTGCAGCTCTGGACTCACAGTACTGGACTGTCCCTATTTTCCTCCACTGCATTTCCCAGATACTCCAAATCTTTAAATGCAAAGCCAAATTTGTGCCCAGTAACACAACTATCCCTGTGATGGAACAACTCCCACTAGGTGCACTTCACGAATAACTGGAGAGCTCCCAAGCACACCAGCTCGCTCTCTGAGCTTTCCCCTCTGAGAAAGTTCTCCCCAAATCTGTCCAAGAGCTTCCTGATCCCAAGATTCCTCTGCTGCCCACGGCAGACTGTGGTCACAGCGTTTTGACTCATGTGGACAGGGATGAGGTCATCCTGTCCTTTTGTTGGTTGGTTTGCTGGATCATGGATTGAGGGGTTTTATTATAAGTGGTTTTTTTCCAGCAGAGGAAGAGCTGCTCTGGCAGCAGAGAAGGGCAACGAGGCGCTGACTTGCAATGAAGTTTCACTTCCCTGCTTGAACACCGACTCGGACCTTCCCGGTACCTAGACTCCAGCGACCAAGCTTTTGCCACTAATGGTATTCAGACTAGAGCAATATACAGTGCCACAGCACCTCTGCCTGCCACGCAGATGGACCTTCATGTGTGGGAAGTGTCTGATGAGGCAGTGTTTTAAAACTATTCTGCAGAACTACAGAGTCCCTCTGGTACCCAGGAAAACTCCTTCAGTTACACAGAATTTGAGCCAGATCATTTAGAACTGAAGCCTCTTACTAGTGATAGTAAAGTAATAGTTAAATACATTTTTAGTACCTTTTCATGAAGGGGAACAGAAGCTTTGTTACCTGATTTGTCCTTAGGCTGCGTAGAGAGCTACTGGAAGCACACAAAACATCATCTGTCACCTAATTCTTGTAACTCATTAGCTAATTTTGATACTCCAAGTTAAGAAACAGGTTCTCAGGTGATCTGTCTTACAAGGAGAAACGATTTCTCTTACATTCATACTCATATTTATTCAATACTGGTGCAGGGTAACTGCCCCAACACATCCTTCCAAGCAAGTACAGAAATCTGTGTGTTTTGTCCTCTGCTGAATCTACATTTACCCACATCTTCAGGTTTAAAAAGCTGCTTCCATAAATTTACAATCAGAAGTCTTTTATTATGTACAGAAATAGATCTTCAATTTCAGCAGGACCATTAAGTACATATATTTGATGTTTAAGGCTGATGATAAAGACAGCATAAGAGTTAGGCAGATTAGCCATTATATAGAATGCATCAGGCATTTGACTCTGCAATGGGAAGCTTTTATTCAGATGCAGCCTTTCAGGATGCAGAGAATTTTCACACACGACTAGAATTTAGGAGGTATTCTGACAGTTTCTATTTTTATTCCATTTTCTTTAGATTCTCATCTAAAACCACCTCATAGTATGGAGATTATGGGGTTTTTTTTCAGAGTGGTATTTCCTTTGAAAGCTTTACTAAAAATTCTATTTAATTTTGGAGCAGAGGTAATAATTTCTCTTTCTCCTTTTTTTTTTATGCCTCCATACATCACCTAAACTACTGAAAAAATAAAGAAAAAAAAATTTAAGATCTACTTTTATTATTATATCAGCCTTAACTGAATTATGGTCACCCCAGCCCCTGATGGACTTTATGTCGAGTCCCTTGGGGATCACATGAAACTCAAAGGACTTGGGAAAAGGATGAGAAAAGAAGTCTTCAAGCCCAGAAGAGAAGCAGAGTAGGTCCAAGGCAGGTGCTGGCAGAGGGGCTCAGTATACTCCTGAGCGAATTAGCCCTTCATCCTCCAGAGCTCTCCCCAAGGAGTGGCTGTGCTCCTGCAACACAACTTGCATCATAATAACAAACTAAAGATGCTTAAGGCTGGAAGTGAAGGATGAGATTTTGGCTAAAAGCTGAGCAAGTGCTCTGCGAGGAAGCTGAGTGCCCGGGCCTGGATGTTTAAACAAGGGCTGGTCTCCCACACACTGCCTCTTGTTCATGGCTAATCCTGCAGCGAGGTCAAATAACACCAGCTCTGAGTCACAGCAAGCATCTCCAAGGCAACTGGCCGAATATACAGTGTAAACACATGATTACAGATTCGCTGTCAGTTCAGGAAGGAGGAGGAGGAAGAGCTGGCTTGAAATAATTCATGCTCTTATTGAAATTAAGAGTAGTCAGTGCTGAAGCAACACTGGACAAACATCTGTGTCAGTGAAGGGTATGGAACAATTGGGTTTTTTCTCATTTTGCTGCTCCCCAGCAGCCCCCTCAGCACTAAAACCTTTTTTCCTCAGGTAGTTTCTCCAAAACAAGGTACAAGTGCAAAAGAGGGTGTTACCCAAATAGCTGCTTTACCTGCGAGATGTCTCTTCTTCCCTGCACCCACAGCCCTCAGCAGTGCTACCTGGCAGGAATGGGACTACTTTTCCTGTTAAATCTTTGCCCACTGTATTCTGGGACAGCACCCATCCCTGTCCAGCACCCCACACCACAAGATCAGGACTCTACTGGGTTTAAAAAAACCCAAATAATAAAGGGCCCATTATATCTAATGGAACAATCAAGAGCAAATCCCTCCTTTCCCTTTGAATCACAACTGGAGTCATATTTCCCACCAACAGTGAAAAAAACGAGTCCCTGGGAGCTTTCCCCAGTGACTCGGGTACATTTGAAGCCGGCAGGATAGGCAGAGCCCAGAGCATCACCCCGGGTACCGCCTGGCAGCCATCACCTGCATCCACCTCTGCTCCAAGGACATCAAGGCCAGGGGTGAGAGGAAACCATCGCTCCCGCCCGGAAATCCCATGGAACCCGCCGGTTCCCGCGCGGGCTGAAGACGAACACTGAAGCTTTTCAGTTCTTTTCTTGGCGACAGGGTCCCGAGGGGGAGGTGAGGTCACTGCAAACGGGGCTGGCAGAGCCCCGTGCCCGCCACACAAAAGCACGGAAGGACTCACCCCTTCTCCTCCCTCCTCTGGGAGAAAATAAGCACTAATCTAATTGATTGCACAGGGCTCCAGTCGTCAGTTAACTGCAAAAGGACTTCTCTTCCCAAGCCAGCCCAACAAACCAAACAGCAGAGAAAGAGGAGGAAATGAAAGAATACGGTGGCCAACTTTTAGTCACTTGCTCCCAGGAGGAAAAAAAACTCCTTAGCCCAATTTTTAACTTCATGAGCATCTCTTATAAAACAACACTTAAGAGGCAAATATAAAGGCAAACCCCAAAAATACACTTGATCACTTAAGCTACAGTCGTACAGTGAAAGTGTCAGGCATTTTTCTCACACTAGTATCAGTGTGCTGCATAGCAACAAGTCAGAATGAAAGGTTACCGGTAAGGAGCACAGCCTGGAACATGCTCATTCCCACGGTCCTGAAGTCACCACAGGAAAAACTGACTTGTTTTGTTTTGTTAATGGCACGAAGGCTTACAAAGAGCGGTGGGCTTTAATGCACAAATCCCCCTTCATCAGAACAGGCCATGCTGCAGGGATGGCTCCAAGCACCACCCACTGCCTGCCACCCCAAGAGCTTCAGCAACTCTGTGTTGGCTCCAAGTGGCATGATGGGATTCAGGGTAAAGGGGAATTCTGAATTTCCCTGGGACTACAGCAATAAACTACACCTAGTTAGGAGATCCTAAGTTTAGCTAGGACTTACCAGGCTGCACACTGCTCGGACAAAAGCATCTCTAATTTTGCAGATGTGTCTTCCATTACCTTGCTCGCACTGAAAAAGCTTTTTACTGTGTGTAAATACAACTGTATTTTCTACAACAGAACCCCATGGTTACACTGAAAGTAATTGCAATGTCAGAGTCATAATTGCAGTGAAATTGAGCAAAGAGATTTTTAAAACGCAAAAGTAGTCATCTAAATCACACTTTCTACTCTCTATGAATGTGTAAATGAGGAAGAAGACAATCAAGAAAACAGCATTATGTTTAAGCCTCTCTGAATTAACTGAATTTCACACTCATGTGCAAACCAAAGCAATTGTTTACCGGGAGAAATTGTCTCCAGGCTCCCAGGATTAATCTTTCTCGTGCTTGTGCAGTGTTGGACAGTTGACCCAGTGAAGACCAAGTAAAAAACTACATCATCTTCAACTTTATCTTCCTCAGTCAGCTGCACTGTAATAACAGAGTCACCCTAGGAAAAAAAAAGAAAAGGAGAAAGAAGAGGTTAGGTTTACATTTGCATTACATAAAATAAAGTGTCTCTAGCTCCAGGGCTCTGCTCCCCATTCACACAGTCCTTTCACCCGACTTGGGGCCCATCCTCATTTTCAGATAGGCGAGTCATCCTTAGCATGCCTCTCAGCATCACAGCCAGCCAACCAGCTAGAAAATGCATTGAGCACAGCTCTGGGAAAAGACACGTAGAAATCTCAAGGGTATATTCAAAATAGCAACTTAGCAGGTGAAATCATGCCAAGTCTGACAGACACGAGCACACATCCCACGCAGGGTTGGTTTTTTAATACACACACGGATATAAATACATACACACATATGCACCCAAACATGCATAGCTAAAACAACAGCATTAAGGTAGTGGCCTAAAATTGTCTCTGTCTTCATAAATTCAAACGAATCCCCTAACTCTTGCTTGAACATTCACCCATTCTTTCACCCAAGCTAGCCACTGTGTTGATAGTTCCAGTGTAACCAACCTGATCGCTGAACATACCTCCCACTCTCAGTCCATAAACAAAGATATGAAAGGGTCATATCCACTGAAATCTTTCCACCTTCCATGCAAGAACCACATTAACTGTGGCTGTACAGACAGCAGCAGGTCTTCTCCCTCTACACCTATAGCTCACACGTTGGTGAAAAGCTCTATACATGATAAAACCCAGCAATTCCTGAGCAGAAATCTGTCATATGCTGCTGGCTGAACGGTCCTGCTTAGTTTTAGGGAGGCTTGTATTTCAGGATATTCTACCATTTTGCTCACCTCTGCGATCAATAACAACTATATTCAGAAAGGGCACACATACTATCACAGTTAACCCAGCACAGGATCCAGTAAATCAATTTGTACACCTGCATGGACAGCGACAGGAGCAATACCCACCGCCGTCAGTTTTCTGTGGGGCAAGGAAAGCCAGGAAAGAGGATGGTTTGCAGTTACTACAGAACTACATAAAGCATGCTCATTTGATCTCACCATACATCATTTACCTGGCCAAAGAATTATATAAGCCACGAGACACTGAGAACAACAGACTGTGAAGTGACCTTCTGCCCCTTTTCTATTAAGATCAAAACCAGTTGGATGCCCCAGTTTTATGCCGCAGCTGCACTAGCCAGGGCCCTGCCATCATCCCACTGAGCATATGGCCAAGGCTACAAATCTGGAAAAGATTTTTTCTTATTATTTATTTTTTGCAGATTATGTAATTCAAATTTGCATCTCCAACAGAATACACGTGTCATGGCATATAAAACCATCTCCTGAAGATCACTCGGTTCATCCCTTCTCTTTGTCAAACGTTACTACTGCAGAACAATCCCAGACTCCCAAGCCCTCCCATACACCCACGCTGCATTAGCATCGCTTCCCACGTTCCCTTTGAAGTCTCCCCCCATTCTCCCTAATCTCAGCTCCTTTTACCCCCACCCGTTTCCTTCTCCCAGGTTCACGTCCAGTTCTCCTCCTCTAATCTGGCCTGTCTGGTACCTTTACCCAGGGGCAGGGCTGCACCTTGTTTTGATAGAAACAAGGTTTTGCAGTGCAATACACCACCAGTCCCTGGTCTTAAAAACAAGGGGTCAGACTTGTAACACACAGGAAAGAAACCCGCACATTCAGAGAAGATGAACAGAACAGTGAGTCTACTTTACATTTCCAGGTGTTGCACAGCTACAAATGTACATTTTAAGAAGGTCCTTCATGATAATACCAGACCAGACTTCCAGCTGGGGAGAAAGGAACCATGTACCAAAATATATAACGTATATAGTCGGTGTGAAAATAAAAACAGGTGCAGAAAGAAATAAATCAAGCTGTAAATTCAACCATGACCAGTTCACATGCTGAGTTGAAAACATAATATTGCATTTCAAGCAAATGGATCCAGTTTTGATTGGATGTTCAAAACACCCCCAAAAGCCTAAGTTTTAACCTACAGTCCCTTTGTGCTACAGGTTTTATGTCCATCTTTGTTCATGTTGTTCTTCTGTTAACACATGAACATGCAGAAGAAGACACCTGTCCATCCATGTGAAACAGATGTTTCCATATCAAAGAAAAAATTGCAGTGTTGTTCCAAAAGCTATTTTGTGTGTTTAGTTATTGACAGAAGATACATACAGAGCCTGAACATCAAAGGTTCCACAGAACCTGAAATCTGTTTAAGCTGGTGTTTAAAGAAAAAAAGATATCTGAGCTTCTCATAATGATACCTGAATTTTAGGTGTGGAGCAGTCTGACCTTATTCTGAAGGTGGCCCTACATTGGGGGGTGGTTAGGCCAGATGAACTCCAGCAATCCTGTCCAACCAAAGTTATTAATTTATATTTTAACTGGGTTTGCATCAGTTCACACATAAGTCTAGAGGAAGCACAAATCCTCAGCAGCTGATACCACTTTAAAAGGCTCTTAAGCTGCATCTAAGTAGCACTTTACAATGGGACAGTCCCTGCCACCCTGCTCCCTTCTCCTCCTCTTCTGGAGGACCCTCTGGCACAACCCTGAATGGGAACACCCAATAACCTTAATACGATAACGGAGCCTTGAATTTATTTTCTTTAATTGATGCTTTAAGTTTTCTCCAAGTATCTTGAGCAAGATCAACAACACGCTGCCATCACTGCACGCTTCAGCTTACTTACAAGTGCCTTCTGAGCCATCTCTTCGCTATCGGTGTGGCTCACCGTGCCCGATGGCATCCGAGATACCAGAAGGAAAAGAGCAAAGTGCAAAATGAGACTGACCTTCCTCCTTCAACACACATCTCCACTGCCCAGTTATTAACAAACTTGCTGTCCACTGCCAATTTGAATTTGATTTTTCAGAGCTGTATTGAAACGAGGTATTTATTTGAAATGGAAATAATGCAAAGAACAAACCCCTCTCAGACATTTTCAGAGGTGAAGAAAATGAGTTACAAACACAGCCAAATTCCTCCAACCCACATAGAAGGCTTTCCAACAGCACTACTGCACTCAGCCTTCAAAAAAACATTTTAATTGAAGTATGTTTACCTCTGTTCATTTAATATTGTCCAAAAAATGTCATCTGTTCAGTATCACTGCCACACAAGGTGGTTATTATAACCCTTCTTTCATCCCAAATGGCTAGAAATGGGAGGCCAGCCTGCCAATATCCCTTTGGTGAAAGTACAGACAGATCAAAGTTATTCTCTGGAATGCTCCAACAAATAAGAATAATTTAATTTCAAAACTAGTTTGGATCAGTTAATATTTACTTGGCTTAAAGCCCATTGGAAATGAAAACATTCCACTTTGGTCCATTCATGAAAGAGGTCGCCCTCTCCCTCGTTGGGATCTGAAAATCTCTGGTTTCAGATAGCTGTTAGGGGATGCAAAGAACATGGATGTGGCTCTTTCCTCTAGATATACTCCCTTCCTCAAACCCAGAAGGTCTGCTTTGCCAAAGGATGTGTTTAAAGCCTTGACCTTGGGCTTTAAACTCCTATAAAACAATTCAGAAAGGGATTTTAGCATGGCACTTCTCTCAACCTTTGGCTCAGTTAAGGCAGCAGAAATGCAATTATCTCTATAAATGCCCAAATGCTGTTCTAAAAACCAATGCCAGATAGACAGTGCACCTGTTTGTCAGCATATTTTGCTGACATTAGGACAACTCCACCTTTTCAGGTATTTGTTTTTCCAATTCTGCAGTTAGAAAGGTATGGAGATTGTATGTAGGCAAAGTACAAGCAACTCTGAGTAACCATCTCTTCTTTCTCAGGCTTGGTTTCTGTGTCTGTGAAGGTAAATTATTTACCCTCAAAGGATGTTTTGTTTTTTCCAATAGATGACTTAGGCAGCATTTGGAAGAGATGATGAACAAAATCTTTAAGCTCAAAAGAAAGAAGTTCACTTATGTAAAATACTATCCACCTTCCAAAAATATTTGTTTTAAGCACATGAAGACACCTTTCTTTCCTACTTCAGGCTCTGGAAATCTGTCTGGTGTCAGGGAATTGGTCATAGAAGATCCTTTACAGCCGGACTGCAAGGAGAGCCCCAGCAAATGCAGAAATCAAGACCTCCAGGTGAAAGCCAGGAGTTTAACTAGCAAGGGTGAGTTTTCCCTCAGGGTTACCAGCAATAGGTACACTTCTCTACAGCGCACTATGGCGGCTAAAAAAATTTCAAGTTTCTATTTAAAAAAAAAAAGCCAAAGTGTGTTTTTATAGCCAAAGCATGTGATTTCTAAACTGGATTTCCCCCCATTGGTTCATACTGGGAATTTTGAAGCGTGTTATCTAACACAGTAGCCACCCACTCTGACCTCCACACATGGAGTCTAAAAATACGTATGAAAACGAAGCACATGTTAGATAGCAACGCTGGAGCACTCAAGCATTACTTCAGCAACCTGCTTTTAATGAGAAAACATAACAACTAATAATCCCGACTCTGCTCTCTACAGAAAAGCAAAATTGCTGCTGAGGACCACTGACATCTCAGGTTGTTCCTTAATGCAGGTAAACCATAGCCGGTGTAATCCTGCTGAACGGGGAGTTCATGTGAGGCAGGTCAGAGATTCACAAGCAAGGAAAGAAACCTTCCTCCCACTGTATTTCCTTTTAAAGAGCTGTTGCAGACTTCGGCATGATGATGCTTTATTAAAGAGGCTGGATTAGATGAGCAAACATAACCTGCCACCACAACAAGTTCTGTTTTGTTTCCGCTATTCATAACATGAATCAGATCCTGGTTGGGTCACTGCATATTGCATTACATTGCGACATGAAAGGGGAAATGTGATTTTGAAACAGATTCCCCCCCCTCCTTGTTTGGGAAGCTCTAAACAGCTCCAAAGAGAGCTGCACTGTCCCCAGGAGGCCAGCACAGAATCACAGCTGTGGTTTCTTTCTTCTCCTCCAAGGAATTCAGGTTCATCGGTACCTTTATTAATGCATTTTTAGATGGAGCTGGACTTGCCGTTACCCCAGCTACTGCTCAACAGAGAGTACACAGAATCAGGCTGTAATTACAGCGGGAGGCAAGTCCTTTCACATCCCTGCTCTTCAAGTTTCCCCATCAATGAAGGGGAATCATGGTTCAAACACACCAAGTGTTTTTCATCCAAATGGCTTTTAAAGGAAAAGCTGGCTTTTCAATCATATTACATTTTCTTTAGAAAGCACACAGGACCAACAATAATTAAGTTGGATGAAATCAAAAGGAAAATTGAGACAATTCTACTTCGGAATAAGAACTGCAGAATATTCTGAAATTCTGAGACAGAAAAATGCAACTTGCTGCAAGGCAGTGTTAGAAAAACACAATGGAAATTATCCCTCAAGAAACACAGCAAAAATAAGTGTTTAGATGCTCCATGATCCATTACCATCTCCCTCTGACAGTACACAAGATCAACAGCTAAACAGCTCCCAGACAGTGTCCCCAACTTAGCTGAGTATCCTGGGAGATCTCTCTCCTCTAAGGTTCCTTTGGGCTGGTGCAAACCTGTGCTTAACCCCTTGAGAGCCCCACCTGGAATGGACGCCCAGGACATACAGACATCTCCAGGCAGAGCACTGGACCAGGCGTATCTGCACAGGCTCCTGACTGCAAAAGATGATGGGGGTTTGGGTGACTATTTTTAGAGCAGATATAACTGTGCTTTCATCTCCTGGAACAACCCTTCTGATTGAGAAAGCCTTGGATCCCAGTTTTCCCAGGTCTGACTAAGCACTCTGGCCAGCCAGCCATGATGCAGGCTCCGAGCATTAATCACAGAATGACTAGGCTAGAAAAGACCTTTAAGATCATCAAGTCCAACCATTCCTGTCCTATGCTAAACCATATCTCCAAGTACCTCATCTACCTGTCTTTTAAATACATCCAGGGATGGTGACTCAACCCCCCTCCCTGGGCAGTCTGTTCCACATCCCAACAACTCTTTCAGTGAAGAATTTGTTCCTTACATCTGATCTGAACCTGTCCGGGAGCAGCTTGAGGCCATTCCCCCTTGTCCTATCACCTGCCACCTGGCTAAAGAGACCATCACCCCCCTCTCTACAACCTCCTTTCAGGTAATTGTAGGCAGTGAGATAAGGTCCCCCCTTCAGCCTCCTCCAGGCTAAACATCCCCAGCTCCCTCACCTGCTCCTCACATGATTATCACTGCTGGCTCATAAAACCAAAGGATGTTGTTTTTCCACAGGAGATAAAACCAACCTACATCCAGCAAACTCTACCAGTCTGCTACTCCCAGGTTAACAGAAGCACATGAGCAGCTCAACCCAGAGAGGTGGAATTTGAGGATGAATCCTACCTTGAAAACATCCAGCTATCCCCTTTCCCTCTTCATCTTAGCACAGGGTGATGCTTGTCAGCAGACCTCACCTAATCTTGAGTGCATCTTCTCTCACAGGAACATTTATTAGAGTTTCTAAGTTGCCTCCTGAACTACACACTCAGGTGCTGCAATGCCTCAACTTGAAGCGTCCATCCCCTTTTCAGATGTGGCCATTTACCCTGCAAGGTCCCAGCATACGTGTGTAAAAGGAACAGACCACGGGAGGAGGTCAGATGTACCTGTTACAGCGAGATAACCGCAGTCATTACAGACATCCTCAATTCCCCCAGTACACCTTGACTCAGAGGAGTATTTAGGAGAAAAACCACATCAAATGCCGTTTATTCTGCAGAACTCTAGTCCCCAAAGGTAGGGCTGTGCAATCTGTCTGAGTGCAAGCAGCTCTAGAAATCCCTCCTCGCCTGGAGATACCCTCCTTGATAAAGGCAGTGACCCGGGTCAGCAGAGTGGGGAAAGATGGATGTCGTTCGGCTGGAGTGTTGCAACCTCCTGCAGATAAAACCTCCAGGGAGAGACTCCAGAAATAAATAGAATGGCAAGCTGCCAGGTTTGGGGTAGATTTGGGTCCTTTTTCATAGTCAGTGAATTTAAACTCCTTGATCTTAAAGAGGCATGAAGCAGAGATGGATTTTCTTGTTCTCTTAAAATAAATCATTTTAAAAAAAAAAATCACAAAGGAAGACAAGAATGCTTCCAGTGATTTAGAAAAAAACAAACTTAAAAACCAATCTCCAAACCTACCTTTTCTTCCCTTTTAAATTAACAGTAGTGCTATTATTCCTGCCAGTGAAAGGTTTCAGGTTAACCGCACAGATACTGAGCCCCTCTGTGATGAGAAAGACAGATTTTGCAAAGCAGCCCGTTCCCCTTCTGAAAATACAATTGCAGACTGTAGCTTCTTGCCCACAGGCCACCAAAGAGCAGAATGATGGTACGTGTTGTTTTCTGCCAGCCCACAGAGCAACTCGAGGTGATACCTTCCTTGTTTTATTAACGCTGCACCAAGCCAACCAATCTCCCCTTCCAATGCTAGCCACAAAGCCGTGACTCAAACACCGACACGTATGCATAATAAATTTATTCTCTCCACCAATTTCTTCCCCCAAAGGTGTGAAAGAACATGGTCCAAAACCAAGTTTAGCTTAGTGAGCTGATGGATGAAGGACTGGTGCAGGGATACAAACTCAAGAGACTGTTTAGTCACGGTTCTTCAGGTAAAAGGAATATGTGGGAAAACATGGATACCTGTGATAAAGTGCCCTGAAGTGTTGCCTCCAGGCTCAGGCTGGCTCCCACAGATCCATCCTTAGTGTGGCCTGTGCTAAAAACATAGCCCGGGCACCTTGCGCTCACCAGTCTGCAGAGACAGCATTGTTACGGCTGATTAACGCAGTCTCGCAGCCACCCCACGTTCTAAACCAGTCCAGGTGTCTAACCCTGCATGGGGCTTATGTGCACAGAGATGAATGGTTCAAGGAGAGCGACGGGTGGGTTTCCTACCCTGAACCACTGCGAGCAACCCCAACTCCTGCAGAAATGGAGAAAATTGAAGAAAATTTAAGAAATCCGTTATTAATAGCCCACATCCTTTGACAGAATATGCTTCTGTCAGTCTCCAAATCAATCAGCCCAGAAATTAATCTTTATTGAGTGTCAAGGTGCTATTATAGGTATTACATACATATTAATCCAGGCGGCTTGGAGAAGAGATCTCTACAGACTGCCAACAGAAAATCCATCAAAGTAACAGCATCTTGTTAGTGCTGAAAGAGACACATGATTTATCTTTATGGGTACATCTTCACGACATACCACTTTGCTTTAGAGAGCCAGGAAAGTTATTAGATTGGGCTGTTAATAGCTAATTTAGCCGTACCACTGCCTTTGCACAGGGCTCCATGTGCTCTACAGCATTTCTGTTACCAACACTTGTTCGGAACACACCTAGTGCATCTGCTTGGTGCCAGACCGTGCTACACAGACAGCCTTCCCCAGACTAAACAGCCAAGGAAATTTCTGATGATTTTTAGCACACAGGAAGATATGGGAAACTTAATAATAAAGTTAAGAGCAAAATGGCAAAAATCCAAGTTGAGGAGAAAACCAGAAAGGATGAGTGGAGCGCTGTCCAACCATTTGTGTTATAAGCAAACACCTGGGGAAGAACTACGACAATAAGAAAAACAGCTGGGAACGTAATTTTGTTTGGGTGAAATTGGCAGTATAGTGAAAACAACACTGATTTCATTTTTCATTGGTTTGAGCAGTTTAGTGTTAGCCAGACCATTCACTGAAACCACTGTGTGCTTGCTGTCCTCAGCCACCGTGGTCTGAAAAAGCAATGAAGAACAGTAACCTTGAACTCCTTCCACAGCACTCCTGTACAGCTCCGGCCCCTCAGCAGGGTATAGAAGAACACAACGAATAGCACACCAGG
This sequence comes from Zapornia atra, assembly GCA_013400835.1. Classification (NCBI taxonomy): domain Eukaryota; kingdom Metazoa; phylum Chordata; class Aves; order Gruiformes; family Rallidae; genus Zapornia; species Zapornia atra. The sequence goes on from VZTU01033426.1 coordinate 646,174, forward strand.
GGGTTACCTTCTAAACTATGCAAGTCTCCCTGTAATGCCACCACATGACCATGAAGACATGGTGAAAGACAGGGGAACATCTCTAGAGCAGACCATCCCCTTCAGTACCACCCAGTTTCCACAACCAGTACTGATCTTACTATTAAGAGGGCTGGTTCTGGGTTGGGGTTTTTTGGCAGTAACTATTCCACTCAGCTCCTATAAAATGGATCTGAATGTCTTGCTCTGGCCTCATCCTAAAGACTCTGTCCTGTTCTTCGCTACACCGTTAGCAAACCGAAGCAGACAGTTTTATTACCAGCTGCCTGACTGATTGATAGTGTTTCCTGCTAATTACTCTCGTAGCAGTAACAAGAAGATTGGAGTGCTTGGGAGAAATAGCAGGCAGTCGAATGCACTCAGTGACTAACAGAAATCCAGCTTTTGTCTTGGCATCAGAGAGGTAGAGAGTCACAGTTCCTGGAAGACAAAGTACATATGATGACACATTATTTGAAACAATCTCCTATCACTGCAGTATTTTCACAAACAGCCTTAATGTGTCTTAGAGGTTAACAAAAAAAAAAAATCAGGTTTGAAAACTAACATCCCAAGGCATGAGAGAGCAGAAGGATGGTGTTTTCCTAGTACTCCAGCCTCCTCTACAGTACAGCAAAATCCTTGAAGAAGCAGAGCTCAGAGCACGCTTCCAAGCACTCCTTTTCCTGCCAGCTGCAAAGCATCCTCGCCAGACTTTAAATATTTCACAACTACAGTATTCAGAGCTACTGTAATGACTGAGGCACTCTTTAAAGTGGCATTTTTATACCAGTAGAGAATACCATTATAACCATTACCTTACCAAAATACCCCCACAACCCCAACCACAGCTACCAGACAGACGCAACTTTAGCGACACTTGGAAGAAACACTGAAAGAAGAGGTACAAGGGCAGGCAGCCTTGCAGAAAGCTGAACATGTGTCCTGCAGCAGAACTGCCACTTGATGGCAGTGCATAGCACCTATCTTCCCACAGCACAATTCATCAGAGCTTATTTTGTCTCGCACTCCAGCATCGCTTTATTGAGCAAGGCAGAGGATGAGGGTTTGGAGAGACACCACGTGCAGCACAACCTTCAGAAGCAGACAGGAGGCACTGCAGATAGAGACACGGTAGATTTGAGGAGTTATTTGAAAACGTCACAACTTCATCAGCAGTATCATTCACTGCGCTCATGTCAGCCCTGCTGCCAGAACGAACTGCCTCTAGCATAACAAAGTATCTGTGCTTGACAGAAAACACAGTGGGGAGACATATCTTGATAAAGATGGGAAATTTGGCCATTCTAAAGGTGACCCAAGAATATTTATAAACTCTCTCTACATATAGGTTCTATAGAGGAAGAGTAGCTGAGGAGTATTTTGATGCTGTTTAACACGAAGTCCTGATCTCTGTTGCTCATTCCTCCAAAGAGGAGGCAACACTGGGCACGGGATGCAATCTCTTGGCGTCTTTCTAGATATAACCAGCTCACTGGCTATCACAAGAAATAAAGAACCCTAAATTCAGAGCCAAAAAGGTATTTGTTGTTTCACACAACTGAAGCAATTTAACAGCTCCCCAAAAGAGGAGATCTCTGTCTCCTCTGCTTTCCCAACCCTACCGTGTACCAGCCCCACAGTCTTTCTCCTGGAAGCTTATTTAAAATTGCCATGTAACGCTGCAAAGCAGTGGTGATGTAAGGGCAGAGATCCAGAGAGGTGCTCCAGACTTCAAGTGGGTCCATTTATTGTTTCATTCATACCCACCAAACAGGATCACAGAAGAAAAGATCAAACAGATAATTACAGAAGACCTGAAACCCAAATCACCAGCATCTTCAGTTGCAGATAATATGGATGGTGCCTTGAGAAGGGGCCTCTCAGCTGCAGTTTAATTAGTGGCTCATCCTGGAGCAAGGTGATGCCAATGGTCCTATTCCAACTTCTCCAACCAAAGCTGCCTTCAAGTAAGTGTAACCATTTCACAAGAAGTCCTGTACTTCCAAGCTAACAGCCTCATGAGAACCAATCTGTGCAACCTGAAGTCTTCATTTAGGTACCCAGGAACGGGGCAGCAGCCAGCAGTTTGCCAGAGCACGATGCAGAGCTCAGGTGGCAGCTGCCAGACACCCAGAGAACAGAAGGGAGGACTTCTTGCATGATGCAGACCAGAATTTGGGAAGTGGAAGATGAAAAGAATCAGGATCAAGGACTTAAAGAACAAAAACTTAAAGATGGGGTCAAACACAGTTTAGGGAGGAAACTGTTTTGCCTGCAGAATGAAAGCAGAACCAGACAAGCTCCAATATACTCCACTCACAAAAATCAGTTTACTCAGGCGCCTCAACCGACTTTCTTAAAACCCACTGAGCAGCAGGTTCTTCCACAAGCAACACAAGCGAATATTTTATTTGTAAAAGGTGCTCAGAGGCCTTCACTCATTCATAATTCAAAGAGATTTTGAAGGCGGGGCAGAAAACTACTTTGTCATTAGGAAGAAATCAAGTACCCAACAAATAAAAGACAAGAGGTTTATCAGATCCTCTCAGCACAGCGCCAAACTAAACATCAAGGCCGGTTCTCCTCTCACCTAAGGAACTCGAGAGAAAGTCAGACAGGGCTTCTGCAGAGTGATTTTCATGAGAAACCCCCACATCAAAAGCATGCGAGGTATGTTCTACTTTTTCTGCTGGACTGATCTCAGATATTCAGGCATCCCACTGGCCTTTGTCACTATAGATGCCACTACACAAACAAATTCAGCGTTAGTAGAAAAGTAACTAAACCACAGTTGTCAGCGTTACGACAACGTTTTACTGGAGAATTATAAAGGTATTTCATGTTGTCCTTTTGTCCCTTTGGTAGAGATTTCTGAGAATCATTAATTACCCAGCACACAATAGCACACAAGTCACACCTGAGATGGTTTCAGCCACGGCAACAAGGTGGCTGCCAGGCGGGCAGACCTGCACAGCACCTGCCTGCACTCAGGGACAAGGGGAACCACAGGGCTTGGGCCAGGTGCTGCTGCCACAAGCCTCAAGCTCTCTGTATTGTGAGATTGTTTTCTTTAATCCTTTATAGAATCACAGAATCATAGAATGGTCTGGGTTGGAAGGGACCCCAAGGATCATAGAGTTCCAACCACCCCATCACAGGCAGGGACACCAACCTCCAGGCCTTTAGTATTTATTCAAAAGAGGAGGGGTGTTTCTTAAAACATAGACATCAGAGTTTATCACAGCTGTTTTTCTGGGGAATACACAGTGCACTTCAGTAGGGCATCATTCTGTGCGATACATGAAAGCAGGAGAAAAATATTATAAGCATTATCCTTTTCTTCCCTTTGCAGATTAAAGCAGGACATGCTGAGAACTCTTCAGGAGTAGTTCATTCATTAACAGAAGAGAGGACCTACTGTACCCAAAACCCAGGTTATATTAAGAGAGGGTCAATGCATTCTTCTGAGGCTTTTGAAGTTCATACTTCATTAAGTTGCATGGGATTTTGGCTTGCAAGTGGGAACTCTCATCTCTGTCAAAACTGTCCTTGAGAAACTCTGCAGGCTACACAGCTCATACGTGGTAGTTTATACAAGAGACTCCCATCCACAGACCTGATTAGAGACCAAAGTCAACGGGAGCATTTTTATCAATTAAGTGTTTGCCCTCCCATGCAATCACCAGTTATGACACATTTGGGTTTGTCACTCCAAATAACGCGGGCACACCTTAGACAAACCATGAAGAGGAGCACTGTGATTTAAAACAAGCTTGTGCCTTTTAATCAAAAAGGAAAAAAGTTTGCAGTGATACATCACCCTTCTCTAGCTGGCTAATCTTTTCCACTTCACACCCACTGATCATTATCGCTGTGGAAAAAACACATTCCTCTTTTAAAGGCAGATCTAAGGTTGTAGCCTTGGTGGTAATCACGACATGACACTTAACGCTTCCCAATTCATCCCCTGCATGTCACTCCAGTCCTGTTTCAACACATTCATATCCACCACTGCTCTCAGATGATTCTTCTAAAAAAAACCCCACAACAAATCAACATTGATTTCAGAGTGGCAGGAGGTGTGAGTGGGTTAGAAGAATGATCGATAACGTTACAGAGATCCTATAGCTGGCAGAGCCTGAAATCAGAAGCCATGCAGGTTCACTTTTAAACAAAGATTTTCAGGATGTTGTATGCAGCTGAAGACTCGACCTTGACGATTCACTCATGTACATTCCGTATTTACTGAAGTTGGTTACAAATAAGGACACAGCTTGTGATCTCTGATCCTTTTGCAATTAAATCTTCTGCTGAATACTCCATTGGGTTCTTAATTAATAACGACATTTAGAAAAAGACCAACACTTCACATTTACAAAGCTCTCTTCCATTGTCCTTCTCTTGCCCGGATGTTAGCAACAGTTGAGTTTAAGCTAAGGGACTAATGTATTTCATTTATAAACAAAGAACTTAACAGATCACAATAAAAAGGTCACCTAACAATCCTCCATTGTTTAAAGCAATGTTAATCCTGTTTTTCCTATCTGCACACTCCTCCATGATCTGGATATTCCAATAACATACTGACAATAGCTAAGAACTTCTGTCAGCAGAGAGACTTTTATGCAAGGGTCACTGCAAGAATTTAAGAAAACCAAACAAAACTGAAGTTCCTAACTTCCCACCAACCAAAGACTTCTGCAACCTCACATTACACTCGAGCCCTCCAAGCAAACACAACGATTCAGTCCTTCAGCTGTGAGACCCCAACTTCCCCAGTACAATGCCCTAGGCAGATCAAAATAAAGGTTTGAATCACTGTCCTTCATCCACCACACTGCTCAGAGTTCCTGCATTGACGGGACAGTACTAAAATACAAGAGGCATGTAGGTAAAGGCAGCTTCAGACTTAACCCAACATCTGTGAATCGGTAGAGACGTTCCCAACTACGGTTTGAGGCAGGCAACCAAAGCAGTGTCCTGCCACACTGACCTATTTTTTTGTGCACAACCTGCAGTAAAACCTGAAGAAATCAGTGTACATTAAGGACCTTTTATTACAGAATATCCCCTTTTTCAGAAAATATCCATAGCTACACCAGAGACTATGGACATTACCTCAACCCTGATACCCGAATGAGGAAGTGAGTTTGACCATCTTCCCATCAAATTCATGCCCCAGTATCAAGCCACAGGCTCCACAAAGTAACATGGCCTTTTGTAAAGACAATTACTTGTCAGCAGTGCTGCAGATGGGAGAGCTGCTTGACCTACAGCTTGTTTAAGCACCATGGTGAACCTTCCTTGTGCTATATTGAGGAACACTTTGCTGCTCTATCTCTCCTGGCATGAGCTCCTCTGCCCCATGACTGTGCTGCTGTGAGTGGCACCGCGTTCTGAGGCTGGAGAGCCCATTAGCAGCATTAAGGGCAGGTAACAAACAGCACTGGGCAAGAGAAACATTTGCTTCTGAGAGGACCAACTGAACAATGTAGAAGCCATCTGCTTGCAGAGGAAAGGCTGAGTTTGGGTCCCAGCCCTGTCCCAGCCTAAACCTGCAGCGATACAACAATTAGCTCTGGTTCCTGGCAAGCTCACTGACCAGTGAACAATCAGACAAAGCTTAAATGGGACAGAATTATTTAATCACAAAAACATGACACTCATTATTAAACCAGGACATGTTATCTCTTAATCGTTACAAAGGCCAGGAGTCTCATCATTACAGGCTGTGAGCTCCCAGTGATCACAAGCTCTCCAGAGGCACCACAGACGATTCTTACAGAAGAGGTAAATAAAAATCCTGGCAGCCAAAATAAGAAACCCAGAAGGAAGCAGCAGGTGGCATTCCCTCTATTTATGTACAGACTTGAATAATACAGGAAGCTCTATCCCTCTATTACAGCATACGTGGAAGGACCATCTTTCCCATCACCCACAAAACTTTGGTCCCAAGTACACAGGATATCTCTGGTTCCCAAAACACTGGTTTTTTCATTGTAAGGTATTAATCTGGGCAACTTGGTAACTATCAGATAGGGTAAGATGTGCTCCAGCTCTCTAATTGGTTTCCAGGAACTGAAAACATCTTTTTTTTTTTCCTTTCTCCTCCTAAAAAGCAGCTCAATAATGCTGGTGGTAACTACCAAATATGCTTTTGGGATGAAACTCGTGCAAGATTAAAGACATCCAATAAACACAATCAAGTAATTTTAAAACTAAAATATTAGTTTAAAAGAGAATGAGTATAAAGGATGCAATACAAAGATGTCAAGAAGAAAAGGGTGAAATTTGGAGGAAGCAATTTTTCCTGAGAGTAGGTAAACGTAGGGAGATCCCTGACCTCTGTATTGCCTGTTATTTCCAGTCACTGACTTCAGATATGAAGTTCCTTATGGAGAAATTCAGAGAATACTGTTCTCAGTTATTTGAAAACAAGCTCAAGGAGCCTACATGGAAACCAGAGTTGGTATCACTTTGGAGAAGGAGCCTGGTGAGGTTTGGCATCCACCTACCAATGCCCAGGCCCCAGGACTGCTGTGTCTGCCTTTTGAAAACAAAAACAATGGGAAGACACATTTTTCTTTCTGTTCTGCTTACACCTAACAACTGGAGATGAGGTGAGCTGTTAGTTAGCAACACCTGGAAAACAAAACCAATCTTAAAATTTAGAAAGCATTTATACTTTGAGCAAACAGGAAGACTAAATACTCAATTTTCAAGGTCCTTGAGTTTCTCTTTTTACCACTTCTCTTTCCCCCTCCTTCCTTAAGCTACCAACAGTTGTTTGAAGGGAGTTGATTTGTGTATACACCTGCCCAGGGAAGGAGGAGAGAGAAAAGGGAGTCATCGATGCAGTAATAACCTTGGCATCAACTCATCTGCACTGCACAGAAACACTGAGTGTCATATAACCATTATTTTACACCAGGCTACATTTGACCTCAGCCAAGTACTCCTTACTATCACGTGGGAACGAGGACTTTTTAAGTACACCACTCCAGTATTGCATGTTAAATACAAACCCACACAAAACGGTGGGAAAATAAACTAAGTCAGATGATAAGACTCAGAAAACAGCTTCCAGATTAATTAAATCACACAGTGTTCTTTTGAAAAAAGGCACAAGGATAATTTTTATCCTGCTTTCTAGCATCATATATTTGCACATAAGTTTCATTTGCTTTTAATGCATCCTAAGTTTAAATTAAGTTTCTTCCAAGTCAAAGTACATTCAGTACACATGTGATTTCATAAATTTCAGGCAACGTTTAGTTTCACAGTAACAGGGCAAAACCAGGAGAACACTGGTGTACTCCAGAAAAAAACATTCTCCCAAAGCTAGGTCCCACTACATCACACTTAAATCTTGCTTTGAGAACAAGACCTGGTAAAGTAGAGAATAAATTCCAATACAAACTTCCACATGGTAATCAGAAGTAGGCAAAAGTTAAATGCTTCCCTGGCATTACAGGTTGTTTTGAACCACTGTTTACAGCACACACCACTTTCCAAGATACAGGTCTACCACCAGCTCTAATCACTTCTCCTCCCTTCCCCTTAAAAAGCCACATTTACAAGCAATTTTCCCCTCCAAATTTTCCATCCCTATATCCAACTCTACACCCTCATTACCAAGGTCTGCGGGTAAGCCCGTAAGCACAGGATGGCTCTGTCAGCTAACCCTGCTCCAAGCACGGCACGGCTACAGGGAAAGCAAATGGTTCCAAACCTGGCTGGCAGCTTTGGCACAAATTTAACACACACGCTTACACCCCCTGCCCCCCAAAACCCAGGTCTAATTTGACAGTCCCCACGTTCTGCAACAAAGCTGCTATTCAAGAGCGAGAGGAAGCTTGCTCCTTATTAACGCAGCCATCGAGGTTACAAGCTTCCAGGAGGCTGACGTAAACCATTCCCTGCTGCAGCAGTCGCAGCAGAGCCGAGGCATTGACAGCTTCCAGTTCCTCCCTGCCACGTTTAAAACTCCAACCAGAAAACTATTCTCACAGTGGGCAAGCACTGCACACCAGGATCAGAGAATCATAGAATCGTAGGGGTTGGAAGGGACCTCAAGAGATTGAGTCCAACCCTGAGCTCTCCTTACGGCCCCTCAACACAGCAAGAGCACAGCCATGGGCTCAGGCATGCTTTTGGGAGGAAAAATATAAAAGCAGAAGGATGCCTGCATGGTGACAGCATTGCAACACATCTCAAAACTTCTTTGAACTTGTCTGCTGGAAAGACAGAGGAGCTCAGTGACTTACCTGAGCACTACCTACCAGCCTCTGCATTTCAGTGAATACAAATAAGGTCTTTGGGGAGCAAAGAAAAAAAAACAACCCCTCAAAAAAAGGAGCCAGCATCTCCAGAAAGGATGGAGGAAAGTATTTTGTATGAATAGCAAGAGAGGAAAATACTGTTGAAATTTTGTACTTACATATAACGGGGCTTGCTGTGGATTAAGTTTCATGACCTCAGAACACTGAAACAAAAAGGAAAAGACAGATTTAAGACTTTTTCTGTAAAATTTTAAGTACTTCTTCATACACTGCAGAATGTTAAACACCAAAGCTGTATCAGCACCCCTGTATTTTTTTCCAACAGTCCATTTTACACAGCAATTTTCTATTTTTTCTCTTTCAGATCAAAAAGGACCTGTCATTTTTGATTTATATTCACATTAAGCTAAGACAACTCTGAAATGACTTGCAGAGCAAAGCACTCATCTGAACCGTTGGCAGTGGTGGCACCGAGCATGCCCCAAGTGAAACTCCCTTCCTCTTTGAGTCCATCTCAGTCCAGCTTTTCTCCTAGCAACCTGCACATCATTATCTGCTTCTTATAACAATTACCAACCCTTAATTACCATCTGTCCTCGCATTCCCCCACTCCCACCCAAAAGATGATCACAGAATCACAAAAATGCCTGCAAAGATTTGCTGTACTGTCCACTGTTGGAGAAGACCAATTACTCTGGCAAATATGGCCTTGCCCAAGTTAATTTGGTGCCTTCCCCCCTACACTCCCACTGAACTGAAACATTTCAAAACTATTAAAAAATCCAACTATCAAAAACACTCCTTGGAAAACTGAGGGAAAACTTCCAGAGCAGCCCATGCTCATGATTCCTCATTCACATTCTTAATAGTCAAAAACTCCCATTACTCATCCTACCAAGATGATTTTGTTCAAGAAATTTCTTCCTCTTTCACGCCTGCTCCTGCAATTTCTGTAAAACCTGGTGAAAACTGTTTGCACTGAGTTTTCAATTGGTTAAACCAGAACTTCACTTGCATTAGTTTCTCCACTGCAGTAGAAAATATTCACCCTAAACGAAAGCTGCAAGTTTTCATTTAATGTGTGTATGAAGCAGGCCAGGATCCCAAGATGAAGGAATGCAAAACAATTAAAAATGGAATTTCTGCTGTTGGCCATGTCTGCAGTACTGGTAATGCTCTGCAAATACTTCAAACCTTTTTTAAAAAGGGATGAAATACCACTCTGCCTTTCACACAGAAAACAGGGGATCTTGTTCATACTTCGTTCCCTTCCAAATCCCACAGTTTGCCTTTAGTGAGACAGAAATTAAACCACAGCCTAAGTTTTCTTAGCTGATTCCAGCTATCCTTGCTCCCTCACAGGCTCTCCTTATTTTACAAAGGATCATTTTTGTACTGGTTGCTTTAAAATGCCTGAGCTACCTGCCAAGCTTGCTCACCAAAACACAGTCCCTCTGTCCTCCAAGGCAGCCAGGGGACAATGAGTATTTTGCAATGGTTTTAAATCTAGTCAAATTCTTACCAGTTTTCAACCTCAAGATTCCCCTTCCAGCAGCAAAACTGCCTCAAAATGGTTACACTTTAGAGTTTTCCCTGTATTTTCAGCTCTTACAAAGATTTAATAGTGAAAATAGGGGACTAGTAGCACTAGGTATCACTTGGGCAGGTGAGCTCCAAAGCCAGGTCTGCAAGCTATCCTCGCTTCTGCCCTACAACATGCCCCTGCTATTCCAGTCCTACTGAGGGCTCAGAGAAAATAGAGAAACAAAACACAAAATACACAAACCCTGCCAATCTCTCTTGTGACCCACCTGAGGCCTCATTCTCATTCTGAACCCGGGCATCTTTAACAGGGGTACCAAAACATTATCTAGCCAAGAGTATTCATTGTATCTGATGGAAATGAAAACATGGTTGGAAAAAACTCTCTTTTAAACTCACTTCATATTTGGATTTTTACAAAGTTTCGTTGTAACAGGCCAATTCCCTCAGGAAGCAGAATTAAGACCTGTAGTCTAACAACAATTTGGTAGTATTTGGGTATGTCTTTAAAAAAAATACTATTACAGGACTGAATCAAAACATTTATGTCTCAAGATGATGTTTAAAGGGAGTTAATATAAAGCATCATTCCCTCACAAGATCTTTTCAAGTCTTGACAAGTAACTGAACAACTTTGTGTGATATACAGTGTGATACTCCTTCCAAGACAAAGACATCTATGCTTCTGCATTTACATCAACTATTAGGATTACTCTTCATCCCCCAAATCCAACCATCATTCTATACTAGCAATATTACTTCTAGCCTTCTATAGGACAAGGTGCAAGTTAAAGGATGGCACGTGGAAAATTCAGGAAAACGGAACACAGGTGGCTTGCACTTACCCAAGACACCACAGGCAATGCATATATTATATTCCTCAAGTTTCTCTCCACTTCCAAATAATTAGCTGGGGTTTTTTTGCAATTTTTAATCGCTTACTTCAGTTTCTCAGTAGTTTGCTCTGAAATTACTCTAATGTATTCAAATATGTTCCTCTCTCCTTTGTTACTGAACAGCTTTACCTCGCCCCTATCACAGCTCCCAGGTATGTTACTGTTCCTCTTGCTGTTATGCTTCCATGACTAAGTTATAGCTACGTTCACCCAAAGAACAAAACTAACAAGCATACACTCGGGGGGGGTCACACCTGGATGTCAACCCCAGCCCTTTGCTTTGGCAAATCCCCAGGGCACCAGCCAGCTTCCCATGCTCAGCAGGGTCTTCTCACTACTGCCTCATTCCTCCTGCCCCACTCTGCTCTACACTGTGTCATCAAGCCAACACTTTCTAAAACAAGTCAAATCTAAAACCTCGTGAAATAAGGAAGACAGCCCTGAATGCAAGCCTGGGGCATGCACCCAATCCCAAAAAGCAGCAGCAGGATCTAGACTGTTATGTTTTCCCTTCCCCAACATAGGTTTGACAAACACATGTTGAGAGAAGAAATCAGATATCTAAGCTGGACCTTTCATCTCCTTTCTTACTGACTGCCTCACTGGTGCTTCAGGCCACCCTCTTCAGCAAAGCCTCAGAGGGACCTGTATTACACCAAAACTAACATTTCTTTATTTAGCATTTGGGTTGCAATGTGCAGGACTGATCAGCTGTGAGCTCTCTCCCTGCTTTCACAATGTCTGTAACAAGATTCCATTCTAGCACCTGCCACCAGCACCCATCACACCTTTATAAAAAGGAGAAACCACAATTCATGTGCTCCATCACAAGGTTTACTCTGCCAGGTCTATCCGAAGCGAGAAGCCGTTTTGCTACACATCAGGCTCAAAATGCTCAAGACATTTTAGATGCAAATCCCAACACACAAATACTGCCCAAGCTCCTTGATGAAGTTTTTCATCAGCCCTTTTTTATGGAGCAGGCAGTACATTAGTAGCAATGTTCCTTTTAACACCATAGGTCTTAAAAAGAGAGGCTGAGGGAGCTGTGCTTGCTCAGCCTGGAGAAGAGAAGACTGAAGGGGGACCTCATTGCAGCCTTTCAGTACCTGAAGGGAGCAGAGAGACAGGAGGGGAATCAACTTTTTAGAAGGGGACAATGGCAGGACAAGGGGGAATGGATTAAAGCTAAAAGAAGGAAGGTTTAAATTAGATATTAGGGGGAAGTTTTTTTACAGAGAGAGTGGTGAGAGGCTGGAACAGGCTGCTCAGAGAGGGGGTGGATGCCCCATCCCTGGAGGTGTTCAAGGCCAGGTTGGATGGGGCCCTGGGCAACCTTGTCTAGACCCAGGCCTGGAGTTTGGTGGCCCTGCCTGTGGCAGGTGGGTTGGAACTCTCTGATCCTTGGTGTCCCTTCCAACCCAGACCATTCTGTGATTCTATGATAGGTAGAAATCAGTCAAAGAGCTTTCCTGTGCTGCCTACCTCAAACGGGCTGCACTGAAGGTACCAAAGACCTGTATGAAACATCAGCTACTAAAGAACATGCTCTCAACTGAGCATTTAGGTTCCTGTAATTCAAGGAATAAAGATGGCATCCTCTGACACCTGCTGCCCGACAGAAGTGCAGAGCATTCTGCCCTACTCCATCACCTTCCCGGGCTGATGTCCGATAACAGCTGCGTAGAGAAATGGGAATGGGGAGAAAGGCTTGTACAGAAAAAGATGGACTGGCATTAAAATCCCCCCCACCCCAAGTAACCTCTTTCTGTGATGAGTTGGTTTTGATTTTAATGAAAGCCACGAGTCGAAGAGATGAAAAGACTTGATGTGTAAGGAAGGGAGAGTAGTGACATTTCTCATCAAGGGAAAAAAAAAGGCAGTCTATGACTTCAAATTTGTGACTGGGTTTTGTTGGGTTCTCTTGGCAAAAAAAGTGCATAGCAGCAGCAGTGAAATAAGGTGACAGTAACTACTGAAAACTTGGTCTTGCCAAACAAGAAAACAAAAATCCTGGAAATCCTGCCTACAGAAGGTATTTTTCATCCTCTTATCTTACGAGTTGTCCCTTGCATCAGCAAGTTAAAATGATTTCTCATTTCATAATACACGGCAGCCCAATCTTTCAAAGGAGGCAAACTTGGTTTGCAAGGAGACAGGCAAGTTTGGAAGATATTTTATCTTGTAAGGAAGTACTTTGGCAAAAGTAGATGAGAGTAACTGAGTGACAGATAAGCCTGAATGACTACCCTGCGTCAAAGGACTAAATTTAGGCTTCTAGACAAGTCAACTTCTCCAGCCAGTGGGTAGGCAGGGAGCAGCCTCTGAAGAACTTCATAAAATCCTCAAAAACTTAAAAAAATACTGTGAAAAAAGTGAGAACAAAAGACAGGCCAAGCTGATCATAATCAAACCAAGATCCATAAGGACCCTAGCATAGTTAATTAGTAAGCTGGAATACTTTAAGCATAAAAATAAGGGAAAAGAAATAAGTTCTCTCTTGTATTAGAGGAGCACATCCTTTAAGCTGATATCTACTCTGAGCCCCAGAAAGCTCTCTTCTATCTCTTTGGACAGGCAGCACTTGCTCTATAGGATATCACAGACTGCAGAGGGAATACCTTGCCCTACACTGAGACCCGCAGGAACTGCCTTGAAAGCCAAACTAACAAGAATAAGCAAATGCAAATCCCCCCCCGCCCAGCTCCCACCCAGAAGAAGTCATGCTATGGGCACACAACCCTTGTTGCAGCCAGCAGATTCTGCTGCAGGAGCAGTTAAAACAATCACATTATTTCTTGCAAATTGCTGAATCTTCTGAATTTCAGCATCTGGGAGGTTCATCACATGCTCTACAGGCATCCAGACACCTACCTTGCCATGTTTCTGAAACTGTCCTGGGGTGGTTTTTTTTTCCCCTTTAGGATAACACAGGAAAATCCCATGCTTTTGCAAATTTTAAAGTAGGACATGAAATAAAAGCCCAGGTTCAAGCTCTTGAAAGAAACAGTGGGTTTTAGATATTATAAAGATCTGCATAGGTCAGTAAAAAATCCAAAGCTCCTGAAGCCTCTCTCAAAACGGGAAGAGTACTTTCCTGCTCTGTTAGTACTTTCCTGCTCTGTTTAGCATTAAAGAATTAGGAGTGAGCTGTATTTAAGTCTCTTCCAGAGAACTTTGGTGTTATTTTCCACAAAATTCCATAGAGGAGAACAAGTGACTGTACTGGATTTCTCTGGGCATGGCAACATATGACAGAGAAAGAAGGGGGGAATATGAAAAAGCACGTTTATTTGCCTTACTGTGGTTCCTAAAGCTTCAGCCAGGATTAGGACTCCATTGGTTACGTGCTGTAAAAATGTCAATGCAAACAAAGTTTCTGCCCTGAAGAGTTTACAAACAAGCACAGGCAGCGGGAAGGGATACAAACCTAAGCAATAAATCCTCTTCATCCACTATTCCTAGCTGCTATTTAATTTAACCTTAATTAGTTGGCTTCTTTCTTAGAGGCATCCCAGACAAAGTATTGTCTTGAGGACAAATGTGAAAGTGAGGGCAACAGTCCTTCAGATCAGCCTGGCCCATGCACAACCAGTAATGCTCAAGGACTTTGAGCACCACAAATCTAGGAGCTGCCAAATCAGCTTCTCAATTTTTCCCACCATGCCTCGTTGGGGCTTGCTCTTTTTGGCAGAAAGCTCCCATCAAACAGCCTGGTTTGGGTGTGTTTCCCAGCATCTGCTGCTCACTGCTTTGCTCCACAGAGAGTGTAAGAAGTATACAAGAAAGAAAACCATGCTACTCTCAAGCCTCAGAGTAGGCTGTTTAGGGATTATTTTTTTAATCTGTTTATTTTAAATCAGGCAGGAGGGCTACAGCACGGACAGGAAGGACAACCGCTCGAGTCCAAGAACCAACCAGAACTGCAAAAAGCAGGAGGACAGGGAGGATTAAATCCACACAGTACGCTGGGGAAAGCCTACCTACCCCTTTCCCTCTCCCTTCTGCACTAAATACACTTCAGCTTTAAATGCTTGAATTTTTTCAAGCTTTTCAAGTTCATTTGCAGGGGGTTTTTTTTTTGCATGGTTGGGGTTTCTTTTGTTTTTGTAAACTGCAGGTTTAGACAAGCTTTACTGAATCTTACCTCAATCTAAGGACTTGACATTTTCCATCTTAGCATTTGGTTTTAGAAACAATGATCTGTATTTGCAAAGCTTTAGCCATGCACTCCCAGCTACACAAAAAGTCTTCGCCATAAAGAGCAAAATCATAGAATCATAGAATGGTCTGGGCTGGATGGGACCCCAAGGATCACGGAGCTTCAACCCCCTGCCACAGGCAGGGACCAACCTCCAGGTATGATCTAGACAAGGTTTCCCAGGGCCCCATCCAACCTGGCCTTGAACACCTCCAGGGATAGGACATGAAGTTACAGATAGTGTGGAAGGCATTAAAACAAATAAGCAGGACGGCTTTCCAGCTCTAAGGGAGATTGCATCACCACACTACCAGGCTGAAAAGTAAAGGAGGAATTTTTTTATCTTTTTAAATGTGATAATTCCCTTTGTACAAAGCTGTTCTGTAACACCAGACTGTTAAGGACTTCAGTCCTTGGAAGGACTAACCTTTGCACCCTCAGAGCTCTGGAGTAACGCTTCACCAAGTGGTCCAAATGACATATAGCCCACAGAAATTAGAGAAGCCCTATTTATGCTGGTTAGCTCTAAGAGAGCAAGCCATGCACAGACTGTTATACTGTAACATTGCCCTAATAAATATACCCATGGTGGGACAACCTGACTCACAGTACCTGAAGGGAGCTTATAAGCAGGAGGGGATTCAACTTTTTAAAAGCATAGACAATGGCAGGACAAGGAGGAATGGATTAAGACTAAAGGAAGGAAGGTGTAGATTAGATATTAGGGGGAATTTTTTTACAGAAAGAGTGGTGAGGGGCTGGAACAGGCTGCCCAGAGAAGTAGTGGATGCCCCGTCCCTGGAAGTGTTCAAGGCCAGGTTGGATGGGACCCTGGGCAACCTTGTGTAGATCTAGGCCTGAGGTTGGTGGCCCTGCCTGTGGCAGGGGGGTTGGAGCTCTATGATTCTTGGGGTCCCTTCCAACCCATGCCATTCTATGATAACATAATAGCCCATCCCCAGACATCGCTTCTCATTCAGCATAGCACAATGTCCTCAAGGGCATCCCCCCACCCGCTGGTTTCACAAAAACGTTAATTTACAAAGTTAACTTATGAAGCATCAGGAGGACTGTGTTTCAGGAACTGCAGTGTTACCGCTCTACAATGTACAAGATAAAGACAAAGACAAGGAAACAGCAAGTAAGGGGACTGGAGAGAGAAAAATCAGCCAGCCATATACAGACCGATTCCTGCTGGACCCACAAATTTCATGCAAAGAAAACTAAAATAGCAATGTCTTTCACAAGTTTATTGTTCTCCCCTAGCGTCAAGGGAATTGCTGAGCTGGAATATTCCCCTTATGAGTGGTATATGCTATTACAGTGTTGTACTGCTCGTCACCAGCCTCCTTGCCTTTCTGTTACAATTATTTGAAGAAAGGCCTTTCTTCATTTCGGGGGGTTTTGGGGGTTGTTTGGGGTTGGGTTTTTTTTTGCTGTAGAAAAAAGAATGAAGATAGA
>VZTU01033426.1:662614-715849 GCA_013400835.1 Zapornia atra
GGGGGGGGGGTTATTACTTATATTTTCTTACTTAAGAGGTTTTTTCTAAGTTTCTTCCTACAAAGTTCAGATCTGCAATAACTTAATGCTCACGCTGTGGTGCTGGGTGAGGCACAGGTTTCCTCACACACTCCATCCCACACGCTTTGCTCATACTGAACGAGCTCCAGAACTCACCATTGATAAAATGAATGAGCTTTCTAATTGGCGTGTTAACGCCCTCCTTAAAATCCATGTGAAAGGAGACTAAAAACAATCCAGGTCAAAAGCTACAAACAGCTTCAGCAGCAGAAATAAAACCCATAACCCAGTTCTTCCAGTGATGTGTATGGAGAAATTTGTATAAATAGAGCAACTGCAATTGCAGTGACTAAAATAAACCTCAAGACAGAAGATGACCATATGTCCTCCCAGGCATACTACTAAATGCAGATCAACTTCACCCATAGCCATACTGATGAATAACATCACACATCTGAACCAGAGGATGGAGAAATAAGGAGAAATAACCCTAGGGAGTGGAGGACAAAGGAGGAATAACCCACCTCCCAAGGTTATGTTGCAGGCATAAAGTGATGCCACCAGCAAAAGCCACTGACCAGGGAAAGGAGAGGAAAGTTGAGGCAATCAGAAACTTCAAACCCGTGGCAGCAAACGAGTTACCAGCATACTGCAGCACTGTGTTTACTATCACAGCTGAGCTCAAAACAAAACCAAAACCAACCAAACCCAACAGATATTTGCATACAATCATCTGAATTTATGCTGAAAGTTATGTTTCATCACTAAATTTACTACTTAAAAATATATATTTCCCTCATGCAGCATTCCCACAGGTGATCCTGGTTCCCAGCTGTGTCCTGACTGCAAACAAAACCATATGTTGCCACTCAATTACAAATACACAGGAGTTTCTTCTGGCTGCAAGCAATAGGAAGGAGGTTCAAAGGCATTTTGTGTTGGCATGGCTCTAGGGTCGCTCGCCTCCAAACGCGCAGAGGTAACTCAACAAGTCACCCTTGGGTAAGCCAGACACATAAAGATTGCTTCCACGGCAAGGAAAAGAAAATAAACTTCATGACACACTTGTCCCCCTAGAAGAAATTTAAAAGTAACATATGAAGTTGCAAAATCAGCCTATAATCTCACCTTTTTTTTTTTTTAATTTTATTTTAATGGTGTTGGAAACCTCAGTACGATGGCCTTCAGCAAAGAGAAGTCAGGGAGCTGCTACAGCTGAGCAACTTACAGGCTGCACCACAGCAGAGGGGCTGGGAGCTCAGCTGGAACACAGGCTAAGACTGATTTAATTGACTGATGATTTAATAAAATGCCCTGGATATAGATTAACTCACTGCTTAATGTTGTTCAGCTTCCTGGCAGCAGGAACTGGCTGGGTGCTGTTACGGGCTGGGAGCTGGGCTGCACCCACCACTGCTCTGGGGTCACGCCCTGGCCACACCACTTCCCCAAAGGTACCCCATTATCCTTCTCAAAATAATGAAGTTTAACACAAAGATAATGATCAGGCTAGCATATGCACATAAAATAAGTAATCTTAAGCCTTTTTCATGCTATTTTAAGTCCCTCACCCAGTTCTGTCTTACTCCAGAGGTGAATGCCTGGCCAAATACCCACAGCCCCAGGACTAAGTTTTGTCTTTTCCACCATTTCAGTCTCATAAATGCCAAAAAAAAAAAAAATAATGTAATGGGTTAGCTAATTCCTACCCAAAGCCTGGAAAGAGATGAAGCAGTGCAGGGTTAATAAAACCCGTGCTGTTCCCTATGCCTAGCAGAGGAAGGCAGCAATCCCTCTCAAATGTATACATCTGGTTTGCCTGCTCCCATCTCTTCACCCACTAGTAGATAGAAAAAACCACAAACCCACAAAACTCAAATCACAGCAGCTATCGCTCTACATTCCAAGTACCCAGTTTCAAATAAAGAAGAATGCTGCAAAAGTTGGAAAAGCAGAGAGTAGAAGGATTATTAGCTAGCTCTAATTATACAAACTGATCTCATCCTCTTGTCATAAGCCTCTTTCCTGTGCCCGGAATCTATTTGTGCAACATAAATGCACAAATAGCCTTTTGTAAATGTCCAAGGGTCATCAACACAGAGTGATTAATTTCCCATTTTACAATACACACATACTGTCATCCAATTCACTTGTAAGAAGATACAACCCTGCCCTCACTTGTCTTGTTTTTTCCCTTTAAAATATTACTAACAGCAAACAATATTCAAAACACCAATTTGTAATATCCAAGCAACGTTCCAAACAGAGCTATTGTGCCTCTATAATAAAATAAAAATCACAGACCACATCTTCAGTTCAAGTAGCTACATCCTAATAAAGTTAAGAACTAACAGTCGACTTGAATTAAAGTGCAGCGTGTACGCAAAAGCGCACGTATGTTTATACTCAAATCAAGTCCTCCAACAGGTTCTGGGGCAGCTGTTTCACATATGCGTGAGACATTTAGCTCAGGCTCAAATATTAACCTCCAGAAATCCTCAGCACACATTCTAGATGCCTCTTCAAATGAGTCAAATCCAGTTTATACCTTCCAATACACTTTGTAGTTTGAAAACACATTTTGGCAGTAAGTTGTGGGGAAGTTCTTAACAATAACCAGCTCGCATTTGTAAGAGCTATTACTGACTTCATGTGATTTAACTAGGAACTTCTTGCAAAGCCCTGATTTTCAAAGGACAAGTAAAAGCTGAGGTTTCTGCAAAACTGGGGTCCATCCCAAAGGGTCTATCACAAGCTGGACAGCCAAAGAGGCAGCATCATGAAAGCTGCTGGTTTCCTTTCAAGGTGAAGGTCCAATTATATAGGACTGACAGCATGTCTGGATGCTCAGTATGATGTGACCAGCGGGGAGGGAAGAACAGGACTTGTGGAGTATTTCACCCAAATGAATAAAAGGATAAACACAATGGGTAGTTGTCCTCAGCACTGAAATGCCTGCAGCCTTACTTGTGTGGTGGGGGAGTGCAGAGGCTTCAACCATTGACTTCAACAACTCATGACTATAGGACGTGTCTTAGAACCAGCTTTCCCCACCCTTACTACTATCCACACTCTCAGAGCCATGTTACTGTAGGAACTACATGGAACAACTTGGGTTTCAGCAAAAGAAACAAAGCCCCAAGCCCTGGAGCTGAATGATAAGACCCTTCTTCTGTGTCCCACAAGTCACAGCCCTTGTAACGTGCTCCCAAAAACACGAGCCTGGAGTAAGAAACAACTCACAAGGCCCTAAGCACTATGAATGCTTTAATGCTGACAAATATTACTAAATATTTCCTAGCATGTGCTAACCAGGTCATTATCCAATGCATATTTTAACAAGTGCATGTGCCAAACTTAACTGCTAAAACCACAGGTAAGAGTTGGAAAACCTGGCATCAAGACCAAGATCGACGAGATGCCTCCGCTCTCATGTTGGGCAGAGCAGCTTTGGTACCCAGTGTTTTAATGTTGTTCTCCTCTCTGAAGAATACATCAGGCTCACTTTTCCCTTCAGACTCCCTTCTGCGAATGCTCCTGGCTCTGCAGCTCTAGGCATTGCGGACTTACACAGGAAAAGCCCGTTTGGCTCTTCCTCCAAGAGAGGAAACATCAGGTTTCCCACTGGAGAACCTGTGCTAAGCCCGCTCCCTGTGGCACAGCACAATCCTCACTGCAAGATCAAGGATGGAGTCACCTAGTCCTGCATCCCCAAAGATCAGAGCTGCTGCTCTCTTCCCAGGACAAGAGAAACACTGCTTCAAACCTGATTCATAAATTAATTAAAGCATCAAATGATGAAATCCCAAAAAGCACAGTTCCTACCAAATTCCACTGCCCCCACCTTTCTGTAGCTAGCTGGCACTCAAAAAAAAAACCCAACTCAAACTTTACACACAGACACCCCGCTTCACACCTGAAATTATTTCTCTCAACTGCCTTTACAAAGCCCTCTTTCAGGCTGGTCCCTCAGGAATTGCATGGGTTAAATGCCCACAGGGCCCAGCCTTCCCAGTAAATCATTTATTACCCCAGCTCGGGGACAAGCAGCTATGCAGAACCACGAGCCCACGCTGTGCAGCTGTTCACCAGCCAGGCAGCTCTCTGCAATTACGTTATAACGCAGGATTAAGCTTGGGGAGTGGAAATACACCTTTCTATTACTGGGGTTTGAGGTTTTTTCCCAAGTTACACAGGTATTTTAAATGTTACAGAGCTCATTAACATAAAGTTCATTAAGCAGTAACCACTCTGTGAATGAAGCAAAAAGATTATCATTGTAAGCACAGTTATGGAAATACCAGACGGCAAAAAAAGAAAAGGGTATGAAAAAGCTGCTCCTAACCTCCAGTTTAGGGGTTTTTCCCTCCCCAGATCCTTCAGAGGAGGCCCACCCAGAAATCAGACATGATGCAGAGGCAGGAGGTCAGATGAAAAGATCTTGCAGCCCATGCTGAAGCTTCACAGAGGTTTCTCTGCTGCTGCGCAAGGAAGAAGTCATCCCTTGGGTGAGCACTGGGAAGGGTCTGGCATTTTCTGCCACAGGAAGCATGCTCACCAAGGTCCAGAAGTCAGCAGCCAGTTAAGAAACTCATGAGAAACCACAGCACAGACTGCTTCTCTTAAACGGCACCTCTAAACACAGCCCCGTCCGTGTATTTGGCTGATGAGCACCAAAGGCCATGAAGAACACGGAGATCAGCTCCCAGCCAGCCACACATTCATTCCTGGTAAGGCCAGATTCATTCATAATTTTGCCAAAAACTTTGCTTCTTTATGAAAATAGGTCTAATTCCCCTGCCTAAACCCACTGAAAAAAGGGAAAAGCCAAATAATTACAACGAATCCCTGTCTCTCTACAGCAACAGCAGTTTATGATTAATCCACCCAGCCATAGCTCAGTAACGCCAAACGTTCTGGACCCAGGATCATTAAACCACTGGTCTTCTCAGGCAAGACCATGGAAAATGTGAGACACTGCACAAGTTAAACAGGTTAGAGACAGTGGTAGGAGAAGAGGCTGCTTGCAGTGGTTTTCCAGCCTCCTCCCTACCTCGACAGAGCTCTAACATGGCAAGCACCCACTTCCAAGGAAGACTTGCAGTTTCTTTGCTTCAGGCTAACAGTTTTTGCAAATTCACAACTTTTTTTTGAGAGAATGGGTGTAACTCTGTGAGTCAGAACAGTTACTGTCAGAACTGCAATAACCGTATATTCGCTTCTAGGTCAGATCCATCCCCTGATCTGGTGCACATGCAGCTGGTGTTAACAGGAAAACAAACCCAGAAGCCTCAAATGCTATGACTGCTCCAGGACAGACAGACAGACAGCTGTCATGCCGACCCGGAGGGATGTCTGACTGGCAGCCAGCGGGACCCGAGCCCCATGGAGCTGAGCTCTGATCCTGACTGACTTCCACAGAAATCCTCAGGCTGTAACCACATGCCTGCCCCAGGGGCACGAGAGCTGTACCTTAAAATAATAGGGAAAAACAGCTGATGCTTTAAGTGTTAATGCTGTTTACACCGTGCCATATGCCTGATGTAAGGGCTCAGACCACACACCCCTTTTTATTTTTGCTTCCACCACAAAGGAGTTTATGTTATGCCAAAATAATTTGCTGAATTTGCTTGTAACATACGCTTTGTCATCAGTATTCCCTCCTGCTGAATAGCAGGTAAGCGGGGCAAAGCTGGTCCCTCAACCCCCTCGCCTCAACCACTGCTTGTACCTGAAAGAGCTGGCAAAACATTTAACCTTACTTTAACTGCATGAAGCAGTACAGGTGGCTCCAAGATGTCCTTCAGGTCCTTCCCCCACTGAGCAGGGAGGAGCAGGGCAGGTCAGACGATCAGCTCCTGGAAGACAGGGAAGGAGGTGTCATCAAGTGGAAGGGACAGCACAGCTGCTGGGAGTCCCAGCACCCAAACCGGCATTGAAAAACCCTCCCTGAGGGGGATGGAAGCCATCTTCTACCCTGCTAGCCATTCAGGAGGCATGTCTGGCCTCCTACAGTAACCCCTCATGGTGATGCACCCTGTTCTCCATGGTAACACGGGGCGATGAATACAGAAAGCATAGGGCTATATATAGACCCACATGGGCATCCAGCACCATCTAAGAATAATTGTGCTGCCAAGTCATATTTGCTACTGTCCTGCTATTTAGTTAAACCCCAGAACTGATGATCTGCTGTCTGTCACCATATCCCAAACCTCTGGGTTGGCCCAGAAACCTGGAGACCCATTTTAAACACAACCCCTCCAGGACAGGCTTCATCAAACTATTTGTGAACTCCTTTCAGCAGGTTATTTTAAAAGGAACAAAAGCACCAAAAGCAGATGATGGCAGGTGGTGGCCAGCATATGAAATCCAAACCTATGAGCAAGTTTCTTCCAATCTCTCCTGGGCTGCCTGCACTTTTCCACAAGCTGACCTACTCCAGGGCAAAACCTACTCAGTAGACTCATCCACAAGGATGAATCTGGTCTGCTGAGTACACCTGGAAAGAGCCATTTAAGTGGATTAAATGTCAAAAGGAGAAAAAGCCCAGGTTGGGCTTTAGCTTATTAAATGCTGTGTGGGAGATTTTATTAGCTAAATCAAAGTCATCAGGGCACCTTAGGCCATCATTTGGTTACCACACCAGGAAAGGTTGTGGCTACGTACATAGCACCCAACACAAGCATAACACACAGACCGCCTCCTCCTGTTCTACCAGATAGAGGAGACTCTGCCCCTGTGCCCTCCCCATTTGGAAAGCACTTGTAATCAGGGAATCTCACAGCCTGGGCCAACCTGCCAAGTTCAAAGTGCAATTAAAAGCACAGAAGTAACAATGGCAAAACTAGTTACCAGCTGGGAAATCAATTGTATTGTGTGAATTAGCTGAGGAACGTACAACACTGGAGGATAATGCATTGCACAACAAATCTCACTTCTTTATCTACACAAGAACAGCATCACCTGAACACTTCAACGTCAGTTTTGCACAATGTTCTCTTAAGGTTTATTGCTGAAAGTCTATTTTATCCCTTCTGCTGGTGGGTTCCAGTGTTTTGCAAGGAGCTGCAGGGTCCTGCATGCTAAAAAGCACTTTCCCACAAATATATAAACATAGACTAAATTGGAAAAAACCCAAGAAAATTCACCCTCTTGCTTCCCCTAAAATCATCAGGATTGTGCATGAATTTCTCCATTGCAGTGTCACACATTTCTGAACTGTACCCTTATGGCAAACTACTGGAGCTGAAAGAATTACCCAAACTCTTAAATCTCAGTCAAGAGCACGCAAACCCACTTTGGATTCATTAACCAGTAAAAAACCATCCTTGCAGTCACAAACAGACTGGAACTTCCCTCCGGCATTCCTGTAGTATTACTTTCAGGGCCACGTTTTAAAAGATGGTTACTGTTTGATAAAACAATGATTAACTATGTTAAGCAAACATCATTAACCCAAGGCTCCTACCAGCCATCCTGTGCTGATCTCCAAGTAACAGCTCTCTCCAAGGCATATACTACGGCACATACCAGTTTCATTCACGAGACACTGTTAACTTGGCTTGTAATATCATACTTGGAGTATTTTGACAGAGAAAGGGGGTTTACTGCTATTCCTTTCAACCGAGAAGCAATCTGGGTATCACTAACACAGCTAAAGTAGGTGGTGAGTACGCTCTGATTCACTGCACGTTTTTTCATCATATCTACTAAGGAATGAGGGTGTGTGTATGGAGATACTCATGCAAAGCTCACTTGGATGCTCATGACTTGGAAAGAATTAGCAAGTGGAGAAAATCAACTGCCCTAGCAATAAAAAGCGCTAACACATACACATATCATAGGATTGTTCCTCCAAGCTTTTTTCTTTTTGTTTACTTTTATTCTGTAGGAATTCTTAGATCACTACAGGAACAAGCAAAGGTTATTAAAAAGTCTTAGATACATATTTAAAGTTCTGTGTGTAAAGAGGCAGCACAATCAGGAAGGCTATCCCATCAATTCCCCAAAGGATTAACTTCTGCTTCCTGCAGAACAGCTCTGGGATAACTCCCACGTGTCCAAGCACACCCATTTCATGAGAAGGATTTCCCCACGTGGATTTCTTCTCCTCCTCTTCCCTTCCTGGGAAATCATTACCAAGTGTAGATGAACGCTGAAGTAAACACCTCTTTCCTGAACCTTAAAAAAGATGGTTTTAAAACCTAACGCTTCATGGCTGAGCTCATACTGCTTTACAAATAAAAAGCTATTTTGTGTCATCGCAGGAAGATGATGACATATGCTATCTTCAACAGGAAAGCTCTAAAATAGTAACCTGGTTCCTACACTGCTCTGGCAATATTTCCATATTCTGACCTGTAACTCTGGATAATTTCGGCCCAAAAGGACCTATAGTCACGATAGTCACAACACTGCACAGCACTCACTAAAGGAAATGAGAATGTAAAGAAGAGTCTTTCTGATACTTGCCTTCATACAATGCATTCTGCTTGGATTTCATTAAAATAGGGGGAAAACCCCACTTTGTTTGCTAGGACAGGATTATTTGATGGCAAGTTGCTCATGGCCTTACTCCCTATGTACTTAGACAGCTCAAGCAGACATTATCTGTGACACTGATGAATTACTAAAACACGTTTAGGGAAAAGGGAGTGAAATAAAAGTTTAAGGGCAGCATCATTCCAGCTATTTGCACTTTTTAAAAGACAAGGTAACCAGCCCTACAGATTATATATATATATATATATATAATATGTATATATATATATGTATATATAATATGTATGTTTTATATATACACGTGTATATATAAAAAATTCCTGTAAGAGATAATCTCTTTTCCCAATTAAGAGTCCAATGGCTTTTGGGGTTGGACTCGATCTCCAAAGGTCCCTTCCAACTTCTGTGATTAGTAGCAATCCATATCTGACATGTCCTCTACAGGCATAGGAGCCAAGCATCAAAAAGGTACCCTGAATGGCAATGACCACCGCACTGAAAAAATGAGTTACCCTGTGTTGAAAAAAAAATCTATTTAGGAGCCATCAACTGGGGCTCACCGACACAGATGCTTGGTAGAGCCCCAATACTTGGACCTCATAGTTTCCAGTTGCTCTGCTGGTTCTTCCCCAGTGAACACCCACCCTTCCAAACACCACCTAGCACAGAGGAAAACACTCCTCAAACTTGCCCCACAGGCACAAATCCCTTTTATTTTTCAGAGTTTTTCATGTTTTGTTGCTCTGCCAGCTGATCCTTTTGACACATCGGATGAGTTATCTCAGCATCTGGTTGTAATTGCCATCATGAAGCTTTCAACAGATTCGGAAAACAGCACAGAGATCAGGGCACTAATGGTTTAGGAGATGAACTGATGATTATTTGGGTTTATTTGATACAGCTGGAACCTTTCGATAGCCAAGACGCCCAAACATGGCCCATCCCACAGCTACAGCACCCAGTCAGGCCTCTGAAGTATTTCTGAGCTTTGGCTGTTGCCCACTAGAAAAGCCTCCCCACAACTTCCTATCAAATGATGTCAAGGAAAACACTGCCGCTCCTCCTCACCTCCCAAATTGCCGGGTGTACAGCTGCATGCTGCTGTTATCTTTTGCTTTTAATACGCAGCCTATACTTATATACCACGATATTCTCATTGCAGGACATCCTCTTCCTGCTTCTATTGCGTCTCCCAAGAGAAACTGGCTCACAGGACCTTTTCGGAAGTTTGTCCCATGGTCTGAACCGTGTTTCCCAATTCCTTGGGGAAGAGAGCCTGGACACACTCAGCTCCAACAAGGCATTTCCCACAGTCACATGCTACAGAGCCACGTTCAGAGCAGCAACCTCTTCCCTTGATTGACCTCAAGTGAAAGTCAAGCAGGTCCACACCAAGGCTAGAGAAAAGCAGCAGCATCCAAGCTGCACAGCACCCAGTGAGACAAATCAATGGACACGTTAGCAAAGTAAAGTTATTTGCCCTAAATCTGCTTTGTTTTGGACAAGTGTAGATGCAACACCGATCTGCTCACCACCGTGTTGCACTACATTTTTACCAGCGGAGCAGAGGGCAGATTGCAGCTCAGCACATTTTCTCACACACACACACACACACACACACACACACAGTTCCTCTGAAAGTAGATGGTGGGTTTTGTTTAGAGGGCTGCATCTGACTTGGCACACTGGATGAAGAAAAGCCAAGAATTTTAAAACAATACAAAGTAAAACATATCCATATTTCACACAATTGTACACATTACAGGGCAAGCAATAACATTAAGATGTTAACTGGAGTCCCATTAATCCTGATTGCCAAGAAATGAGAGACAAAAATTCTTCCATATACACTAAATCAGCCTTTGAAACTTAAACTCTTTTGACAGCGTCGCCCTGAACTTGTAGACAGAAATATTCCCATGTCAGTGGAAAAGGGAAGCAAAGAAGCACCCAACCACAAGCACTTCCCTACTCTAGCCCTGGACAGACACACATTGTCTGTCTAGAACCTGAAGATCTGTGCAGAACTGCAAGAGCTTTGGGTTTGTGTTTTATTTCCACCAGCAATCACAAAGTAGTGAAATACAGACTGGGGATGCTTGAGGCCTCTCTGACTAGCCTCTTGACAGCAGCCTGAATTCCAGAAACTCCTCTTGTGCAATAACCCCCAGGAACCTGTTTTCCCAGGAGAAGAAGAGGTGCTACAGGGACTCCGCAACCAGTGAAACCCCTCTGACCTCTGAGAGCACAAGGCTGGTAGAAATGCTCTTGAACAGCATACAACTGACATTTTGAAGGCTGAAACCAGAAGGAAAAAAACCACAACTGGAAAGAATAATAATATTTTTGTGACCCATTACAGTTTTTATTACTAATAAAAGCAGGACTTGGTCTAGAAATTCGATCTTCTTTAAACTGAAGCATGTCACAGTTTTCATCCTAAATAGCAACTGCTTCTTTCTGGAGCCTTATAAAACCGCATCAGGACTGAGATAACTTCAAACTGTTTCCACAAGATCATCATGGCTGACTGTGCAGGAGTTAGTAAAACTTTACTCTTGGAGAGTTTAAAAACCTGGGCAATGCATTAACATGTCTCTGAGCCACCATCGCAAGACCACCCCCCCCCTTGTTACCAGGGAACTGTATCAGAGCGACTAGCTAAAAAACAAAGCAAACAGCAGCAAGCTGCAATAACATCTCAAGCCCTCAGCCACTCCTAAAACACAAACTCTTAATTCCACAACAGATAACTTCTCCATCTCTCTTGTATTTTCTTGCCCTTCCCATCCAGAGAGCAAAACCACTGTCCTGTATAACGACATCGCAAGCTGCAGTCTGAATCAGTTGTGCCCTCTCACCAAAGCCCATTCGGAAGACCAGGACACAGAGGAAACACAGTGAAGCCAAGGATTACTTCATCGTGGCCATCACCAAGAGGTACCAACACAATGCCGCAATGCAAGGAAAGCACCGCTTAACCACAGTCCCTCACTTTGCAGAATGGGCCAATATTTTTAAGTACTGGGCTCTGCTCATGAGCAGGACTGGCTAAACACCTCCTGTCACCCCCAGAACACATTGCAGCCCTGAGAAAAAGGCAGAGTAGTTGGAAACAAGAACCATGTGAAAATTTCAGTTGGAAGGGCCCTTTAGAGGTCATCTGGTCCACCACTCTGCTCAAAGCGAGGCCGTGGCATCAAGGTTATGACATCATCCATATGCTTTCATTGCTCAAAATTATCCCAGTCAACCGTGGCCTCTGTGTCAATTCCCACATGTAAAATTGAGCTAAACAGCCTCATCATGCTCCATCGCCACAGGAATGAAGTCAAAATCATCATCAGTTGCAAGGCACTCCAACTCCAGCTGTGCACCCCACAATTCACTTCATCTTTCCCACATACAAAATTGATTCTCATTTCCACATGGTTCTAAAAAATAATAAAGAACTATTACTGGACTTAGAAATCATGTGATAAGGCAGGGAACATGTACACGTAGAAAACAAATAACAAATATCAGCATGTAACATGCACTGACGTGTTAATACAAGCTTTCTCCTCCACATTAAGGATCACTTAGGTATAAAACACAAATCTATATTCCTGTCTCCCACTGCAGCTCCAGCCACAACCAACCATGGCATTAAGTTGCTTTACTGCTCGAATCAACCTGTCGTTGGAGCACTTAATTATATAAATTAGAGATATGTATAAGAGACCTAAGCCAGTAATGAAAGAGAAGGTCTAATGATGCAACAGAACAATCTGTAACCTGGTGCTCAGATTACGGGTGGGTTACACAACAGCACAGACAATTGGGCATTTAGGCAGCTAGCTGCAGACTTGCATGGTGCAGATCATGTTTTCCCAGAGCCATCATCTGACTCCAAACATGTGAGATCCACTCAAGCACACCCTACCTACCTCCCTTGCCCCAGCAGCTCAAGGGTGAAAGCGAGGATCCCAGTGTTTGAGCAGCAGCATCACCCACCACAGAGCAGAAGAGATGCTCCAAAGCCAAGGCAGCCCTTTTCCCAAATCTCCCTCCCAATTTCACATTCAAACTCCAAGGATGAGTCTAGAGTCTGTCCGAGCAAACCTCTGTACCTCACAAGTCCTGCTTTTCAGTCCGACATCCCTTTCTACAGAGATGACGTAACTCCAGTGAAACCTGTTCCGTTCACAACTGGGGTGACTTTTGCCCTGTGCTGTGTGATTTAACTCCCCGTTGCAGCCTCCCTTATGAAGCATTACCAGCACAGGGTCAGAGAGAGATCACCCATCAGCTCCGACAATAAATAAGGCAATTTAGGTATCTGATGAGCACTCAGCATGAACAGTTCATGTGGGAGAGAATGCTCCTACCCCCCAAGATTTCTGAGTGCAGGTTTTTTACTGAATAGGCTCAAATACTTCCAGGTACTATTGATTTCTATTCATAGTATCAATACGGTGTAAGGGAGAAACCGTTTGGTTTGAAATATTCTTTTACACTGTATTGACCTCTTATGTCAATAAACACGGCACCAAATTGCAGCTTAGCAGTCTAATTACACCTTCTTTTCATGAAGTGCTGATGAAAAGATGAGAAGCACTATACCAGCATCAGGGCCAAGAAGTGTTACTGGGATACTGAAAAGCAGTTAAGTGTCATGGTGCGATGTCAATCCGTGCGTTCAATACTGAAGGGCTCAAAAGAAAATTGATAGCACCAAAACTGCCATGGTCAGGCAGGGTGATAGCATCTGCTTAGAAGCTGCTGACCAGTATTTCCATGTGTTTATTCAAACAAAAGACTCAAGAAGTGATGCTGTGCCTTCTCTAGAAACCCTCTGAAATGACTGGTACGTCACCATTGTTTTTTGCAAAATGCCATGCTCCCATTCCCCTCTCACCAGTAAAACACACTGTTAATTCTATTAAAATTCAGATTTGGGACCATTTGACTTCCATATATTACCCTTCCAGCATGCCGTCCCTCCTGCGCACCCTCGATGCTTTCCCACCCACACTGTGGTCCATGAAAGACAAAAGCAATGCCAGCAGCAAAGCAGGCAATGAGCGTGGCACAGGGCTGCAGCAAGGAGCAGAGAGCTCCTATGATTTTAGGGAGCACTGAGGAACCTTTGAATGAAGCTTCTGGGTCCTTCCTGCACTAAAGGGCCCACAACGTGTTTCTGGGTGCACTACCACATATGGTCTGTGGTTACCAAGTACACTAGCACATACCTAGTTCTGATCCACCTGGGCTCTTTTACTCTGCAACCCCTTCAGCAGGTTCCCTGGTTTGTTTTTACATAGTTTGACTTCCCCCTACCTCTTCTCAACAAAAAGATTTTCATTATTTTCATTCAGTTGCTTTATTCCCCGCTTCTCAGAAGAGTCGGGCACCTACAACAGTAAGATCTTTAAAGACACAGGTCACAGTAACACAGTGTATTACAAGTAGAAAAGCAAGGGATGTTATTAAATAGCATTAGCCCATGGCGCAGACTTTGCCCCATACCCAAAAGCCCAGTCCTTCACTAACCCCCGAGTGCATGCTGAGGGAGGAACCAAGCTTTCACCACCAGCAAAAAGATTCCCAAAACAAGTCAGAAAACATCCACATAACCTGCATCTCAAAGTTTAACAGCAAATACAGCCTAAAACTGAGCCTACCACCGCTCTGCGTCCATGCAACGTGCAATCCTGGCTGCGCCTGCATCCTCCTGTGTGTTTCACACATGGGCTGGAGTGAGACCTACTCATTATTTTCTCAGCACAGTACACTCCTCCCTGTTTTATCGTTAATCAAGAGTCACAGCCAGTCCACAAACCAGCACTGCGCTACCAGCTGCTAGGTGCCCTGGATAAAACAAAAACAAAGTGCATTAAGACTACCATCACTTAGCAAATCCTACTCCAGGTACTCCAAGCAATTAGGCAACTTCACTGACATATCAACCACTGCCTTCCTTCATGGACTTACTGCATCTCTCTTTCCAACTATTCCCTTGGGTCTTTAGTTAAAGCAGTGACAACCATTTTCGCCCTGCAGAACACACTCCCCTCCTCACCCACCCCAAGCAGGTACAAAAAGGAGCTTTTTTGCTCAGTGCAATGAGCAGAGAAGGAAAAACAAGAAGTTAAAGCCCACTAATTGCTGGGCACACCCTTCTTCGGTGCACCTGCCAAGGAACACTTGTGCAACACCGCCTGAGTGTCAACAGGAGCTGTAAGCATGACCCAACCACACGCAATAAAGCAAAGGCACTACCCGCATTTCCACGTGCACACAGGGCTTCCAAGCGCTTATCTACCTGTCTACACCTATGCAAGTGGTGATTCACCTTTTGCAAACACAGTCCTGAACCGTTCAGATCTCCCTTTTCTTGTATTCGTATGATCATGTCAGACATTGCCTGCCTTCCTTGGTCATCATCCTGCACAGCACCAAACAGGGTTAGCTGGTAACAAGAAGGGGGAAAAAAATACCATAAACTGGTCTTCCTGAGCTGGAAGGGTCTCTTCAAGGGCACACAGAGCTGTTTTGATTAAGCATGCATAGCCTTCTCAGTATTTTTCAGGGCCAGAAAGTTTCTGCTCCTTGCTTTAGCTGACTGTAGCCTGCTTGGTACCTCTGTGACCCAGGACTTACTACTGAGAATTGGAGGAGAGTGGCACAGGATCACATAGAAATGATGGCCACAGGGAGCACACCAACAGTGCTAAAGTCTACCTGGCCAAGAGCCCACACCAGAGGCACGAGTCTCTTTGTAAGCACGCTGTGGGAGTTACCTGGTTCCACAGTCCATCCCCAGCTGCCGTCCCTGGGCCTGTTCTGCACACGCAGGAACTTCTCCACACACGTGATCCATGCACACAGGGCACCCGGAGCAGCGGCACAACGCCAGGAGACCAAGGGTCTCCAGGCATTGTCTCTCTGCGCAGTGCAGACACTGGAGAAGCTTTTCCCAGCCACGTTCAGATAGATGCTCAGTAATCTGCCCCTGCAAGAAGCTTTAATGCCACAGATTTAATCACAACCTACCTGCTGCACCAAGTGTATAAAGAAATCCCCTGTTCAACACGACAGAGGAATAACCTTAGCAGCAAAAGCAGTGCTCCACAGACTATCATTTCTGGAAACAGATGCCTGTCCCTAACTGTGCCCAGACTGACTGGTCCTCAGTCTAAACCACTAATTTAGTTGCCTGGTTTTAGGGCACCAGGTTGCTCAACAATTTTTCCTGAAGAAAACCATTTGAGGGCAGGCACCATACCACAGTATTTAATACAGTTTTTACCTTGGGCCAAATACCTTCACTCTCTCTGCCTTTCATTTCTTGATCTCAAGTTACGTTTTTCAATAGAATGATTTTACTTTTGTTTCCTTTTTTTCCCCTCCAGGTGCCCTGCCCTTAACAGCAGCAAGACTTCAAGCTAGACGTTATTCCACAGATAACATCTATTGCTAAACAACATTTTTCTCATCTATACTTACAAAGTGCTCCAACGTATGCTCAATTAAAACGCTCATCATGACGTCTAAGGGCTCACACACTTTTTCCATAGCATGTTTAGAACTCAAAAGACAGATTAACCCCATGGGGAGCAGTGATGCGCTGATGCAAATTTAACTTCTGCTCACCCTACACACAAATAATAAGTAATAGAGTATAGATAAATGAATATGTGCTGTCATTTCTGTAAGTGACAGAAAACAAAGACAATAGAACATAATGCCTGCCCAGACATGAAAACAATGAATGGGTTTAGACTAAGAACAGCACTGAGATAATCAGCACATCTTCCTTGATCTGTTTAACCTACTTCCTGGTAACAGCAGATACTCATACGCGCTATGCTGTTTCCCCCACCAAAAGAAAAGGGGTGCATGTGTACCACGTAAGCATTTAGCACTAGAGGTTGCTAGAGATCACAGATAACCTGTCAGATCCTAAGTCATCCATGGCATAGGTGAAGAAAACCTGCTTCAGTACAAGTTACATCCTCACAGAAAATCTCCTGAGCAGCCAGCTTACAAACACCAAACCAACATTACAGCTCTCATATCATCCAGTAAAGACCCAACACTTCACAGTGCCAAGAGGAGATATGGCTAAGCTTTAGAGATGCCCTGTAGGTACCTGCAGAGCTTCCCCCCATCAAGACCTCTCTGTTCCATCTGCTGTAAGCCAAACTCCAAGAGGTCTCTTCTCCACCACCCTCAAGCCTCGTGCAGGTCAGACCAAGACATAGTTTCACCCAGACTCACGTTCCTCCTGCCAGGTGAGTTTTCTGCTGGAGCCTAGGCCAGCTCCAAGGAGAGGTGTGCATGGTGAGGTGAGCTGGTTGAAGGATAGCCATGCCCTCCCCATCAGCACCCTCCCCAAGGACACAAGGGAAGGGCTGTCTGACATCTACATTCTTTAGGGTGATGTAAGAGGAAGAGATCTGAGAACTTCAGGTGGATGAAGGACAGGCAGCAAGAGCCGATTAACTCCTAAGCAACAGAGATCTTTTCATGCAAACCTCCAGGGTGGCAATGGGCTAGGAAGTATGCATGCGATTAGGGAGGAATGGGAAAGGTGGGGTCAGGCACAGAAACAGGGGAAAAAAAAAAACCCTGAAGTTTTTCCAGCGTTTCTAGAGGAGATAAACATCTACCTACTGATTTTAGGGTGAGAGGTTGTTTCTGGAATTTTTTGAGAAGACATTGGGGTCAGAAGAAAGCATTAGGGACATTCAAGTTCTATTGCTTCTGTTGCTGGCTGAAAAGCTTCCCCCCCATTTTCCCCTCAAGCCCATGACTTCAGGATTGGGCTTGTCTTTAAATGCTTACAGGAGCAGGCCAAAGGAGCAGGCCAAGCCCAACAGCCCCAAAGGATTTGTCTTCAGTAACTTTTCCACAGCTTGAACTACAGCTGTTTTCCTTTGCAAATTCCACTTCTGGACTGCCAGAGCATCAGGAGAGGAAAGGAGCAAAGTGCTATGGTTGGAAACAAAAGCTCAACGCAGATGCAGAGAAAGATCCAATCCAGTTTTGCTGCCAGCAAAAATCTATTCACCAATGCCCTGATCTAGCTCCTTCTGTGCTTCACTCACCAGAACACTTGAGGATGGACTTTCTTTTTTCATCAAGTCTACAGAATGAAGTTATGAGCCAACCAGGACTGAAAGGTTTCCCTGCACCTCCGGACAAGCATCTATTTCTCTAACCTATTTTAAAAGCATTACAATCACCACAGAAAGTAAAAACCAGGTTCTTTATTTGAATCTTGCATGCCTCACCTGACCACAGTTGGAAGTTCCTCTACCAGACCCAACCATTCCTTGAGCAACCGAGGAAATTAAATACAAAACACTGAACAATGCGGAGGGTCAGCCTTAAACTAACAAAGACAAGGAAATTGCAAGTTAAGCCTCCTGCTCTGCCCTTGATTCACCTTGTTTTGTTCAGCTGCTGCTTTGCTCCCAGACCCTTCCTCTTTCCTAATGCAGGACTAGCAATAGGACAAAGAAAAGAGTCTGGTCTAAACATAGACAGCATTGGCTCTGCTCAGTTAGGCTGGGTTTTGATGTAAATCGTGACAATTTTACCTTGTTTGGAGTTTTAAAAAGCCAGCAACATTTAAGAAGTTTTTGGTACAGTCTGCATGATTCCAAGAGCAGAGGAAAAATCACCCTGGAGGGACAGATTCCCATCATCCAATTTTACCCCTCTAAAAATTGGGTATAGTCTCAACTAGTCAACTCCTTCCCGTTTACAGACCAGTTTGTTTCAGTGATTTTTCAGACAACAGCATCATACTCTGGGGGTGTCGGTCTTGCCAAGGTCTGCAGACCTAGCTTGGGTAGCACTTGCCTGAATTTTTAGCTGCCTGACATCAAACAAGATGGATGTCATCCTCCTCTAGTAATCACCCATCACTACGCTGCATCGCTTACTGCTATGAAATAAGCACTTGAGTCTCCAGGAAAGCCAAGACCTCAATCCCCCCACACATTCAACATTGCTCAGCAAAGCATTCAGTGGTTTAACAGTAAGCAGGTCACCCAGGTTGGCGACAATACTCATCTGGCTGCTATTAGATACACGACCCAGCACCCTGCTGCATTAGAAGGGCAAAGTGCTCAGCCCCTTGCAGGACCAGGGCACAAGGACTGGAGAAAGAAGAGCTCAAGAGTGATGCAGCCTGCTCTTTCAACAGCTACAGGGAGTTTCTTTGCCATTTTGCATGGAAGGTGCATGCACAGCTACACTTGCACTGCCTTAGAGCAGATCCAACTACATCTCACTGCTTCTGAAGCGATTTTCAGTTTAATTTTGATTGAAAAGCCAGCACAGGTTTATCCAAAAAGTTGAATAATAAGAAATCTATGCAGGTGCCATTCACAATGACAGAGGACCAGAGACGTTTCAAAAATCCAACCTGCAAGTTATTAAAATAAGCATTAAAAGTATAGTGTAGAAGAATAATTGCTATCACTAAAGAAAAATTACTGTCCTAGAGGTATTATTTTTCACAGATATTGAAACTGTTGGCAATAACCTAGGTAGAAATTGGGAGTGTGGGGTTTTATTTTGCTGTTTCCCTGAATACAATCAGTGACTTAAAAATGTGTCCACAGTATCCTGAGATAAACATCTGAATGTTCTGCTATACAGCCTTTTATGTATTATCACAGCAACCTATCAAGCAGTGAAGACCCACTCACTCACACAACAGGAACAGATCAGAATTCCAGGGAATATTTAAAACTTGAAACTTGGAGTAGCTGAGGCAGGGTCAGATTCGGATGTCAAGAGCTTGTACATCCACCTACACTATCCAAGTCCTGGAGCACTCAGGGTGGAAATACTGCAGTGTAATGAAGAGATTTGTAAAAGATAGATTCTTTTGGTCTTGTTTGTCACCCAAAATCCCACTATGAGCACATCTGACTTTGTATTTCCAGCAAGGCTCCTAAAGTTACAGCACAAGAACATGCAGTGCTGTTGGGCTGATGGTTCAGATGTGCTCCTTCCCCATCCCCAAATTTAGCTGGAGAAGGTCCCCATTCCATCTCCAACACAAGGGGATGCAGCAGCAGGAAAAGCCTCACATTCCACTATCTTGCACACAGTAAAGTAAAATATTAATAATACTTTTCCCATGAAGAAAGCTTACAAGCTGCAGCAGGGAAAAAGCAGCAGCCCTGAAATGCTGGCAAGCTGACATTTTTCCTAATTAAAACAAGAAGCAATCTTTAAAATAAAAGCCTCCAAGACTCGCTTTTCCTCCACTGATAGGACACACTGTTTAAAGTCACGGTCTGGTTTTGCAACGCTTTAGTAATGGATTGAAGAGAAGTTTGAAAAGCTTGTACAGAAACGCACCAGAGAGCACTTCAAAATCTCTGCTTTAAGAAAGCATATGTGTTACATAAAAGGGGAAACGTGGCCTAGATATCAAGTGCTCTTTGAAATTTTAGGAAGGACTAAGTGCATCTTTTACTCTCAATATATTATAGGAGGGATCCAACGTAGAACACGACTGCTTAACTGGAAAAAAAATGCACACAATCAAAGACTACAGCCTGTCTTCTGATCAGGTGTAACTGATCACCACCACAGGGCTGCTTCAGAAGCTTTTAAAGAAAGGCCAAATTACCAAGCCATCACTTTAAAACAGGGTTGAAGAGATGGCTCCATTTCTTCCTTACATTGCCTTTCAACAGGAGAAGCCGTCTCATGGCACAGTGTAAATCTAAAGCCTTAGTAAGCTGAAACATCAAGAGTATCGGGAACCAAAGATGTACTAAGCATGCTGGTGAACTGTTGTGGGAAACCTCAACGTTACACACAGAGCGAGGTCCACTTTGAGGATCCAGCAGGGTCTCTGCTTTGCATTTCCCTTCCCAGCTGAATGTATTTGCCAGAACAATGCATTTCTCAAAGCTCTCCTCAGCTGTAACTCAAATCATCTGCCCTCCTGCTGCGCCTTACTCTTCCAGGAACATCTCACAATTCAGTCACTGGCAATAGCTCTTCCATCACGAAACCATAAAGACATCCTTTATTAGCAGTACCATTTCCACAAACATCCAGGGTTGTTAACAAGCAGTGTACACATAGGGATGAAGATATGGAGGAACTTCATAAAAAACGCTGACTCACTGTGAAAGTCCTCTTCAACTTCCCACAAGTATGATTCCACACACACTTTTGGTAAGGCAGGTTGCATTATTCTCTCTTTCTGTCCAATTGTTACTATTATTGGACCTGGCAAGGCAGCATGTAACAGAAAAATGCAGCTGCATTTTTGTCTCTGAAGCCTCTACAAGAGCCTGTGAGCCACGAGCCAAAAGGCCCACATAAAAGCAGAGAAGAATGCAGATTCAGTCTTTTTATTGTAAGCATGTGTGTCTTTTCTCGTTGGTCCTGATGAACATAAAAGATGAAAACAGAAGCCATTCTGAAGTTATGAGAACAGAAATGCCCCTTCAGTCAGGTGATTCAGGCTCCATCTGCCCAAGGCCACCTAACACAGAATGGAAAGACTACCACTGACCACAGAGCATCTGAGCCACACAATATAATATGTGCTGAGACATGCCTTGGAGCTATGCTTTTTTAGAAGACTTGGGGTATGGTTTCTTTCTTGTTACGGTGTTTTCAGAAATTCTGCAAAAACAACTAACTACAGGCCCAGGACACCCTCACCCTAGATGCACAGTACCGAGCTCTCCAGCAACACCATTTTGCAGTAAAAACCATCCTTCATCTACCTGTTCCACTGTAAAAGAAGTTTGCAGTGCAACAATTCACGACTCTCATATGTCAAACTTCTCTGATTTAAAATAAGACATTTTACCTGGTAACCTGGCACTCACATCCACCTTCACTCCTGGTAAAAAACAGCTTTGATCTTTGCTGATGGCCACACTAACTTAACTCCACATCAGCATGCACGATGATTAACTACCACAGCAAGCATGCGGCCTACCTCTCAGGTCCACTGTGTTCCTGGGGAACTGCTGCTTGTACAAAGCAATGCAAGGCAGAGGCAAGGACTGGAAGGAAAGTACCTTCAGGCAGCCAGAAAAATCCTCAGTGATTCCTGGTGGAGAATTTTCCATCCCTTTCTGAACTGGAGCAGCAGGAAGAAAGAATACTAAATGTATTCCCGTGCCCTCACAGGACAAGGAGGGGAACATGAGCAACAAGAGGAAGCTTTCCCAAACAAATGTCACCAGATGCATCAGAGCTCAAATGGAAAGGATGAGCACCCAGGTTGTTGATGTTCAGGCAATGGTCACATGTAATAGGATTGAGAAACATGCTCAACACATCCAAAGAACTCAAGTATGTTCAAATACGACAAAGAAATTCAGGTATATCCCAAAGCAGACACTATCACAGCAACTTGCAGAGCACACCTCAAAAAAGCGTAGGGTTCATTAAGCTGCCATCTTCTAAGTTTTGCTCAGTCTAAGGACCCAATTCTGCCCAGCCTCCAGTGAGAACCACTCACTTTTGCTTCACATGAAGAGGTTCCCCACCTCTGACTTAGCACTCTAAGAGGTACAGCAAGGAAAAGGTATAAAGGCTGATGTTGGATCCTTGGGTCTCATGAGGTCTCTCTTGGGAGCAGAAACTCCTTATTCCTTCATGAAGAGGCAACTCGCAGCAAAACCTCACTCCAATTCCACCACCCTCCCATATTTGTGTAACGGGGCTTTGTTACTCCTGTGTGCTCTAAGTCTCAGACAAAGTCAAGAACCACTGGCAACGCTCAACCAGACGTGCTTTAGTCAGTTAGCTATTACCTAAAACTAACCTTTTGTGCCAGGCAGCCTGCAAATGCTGCACAGAAATGCTGCTGGGTCTTGAGAGAAGTTACAATCCTTGCCAGGGCTCTTTATTACTCTTCAGGAAATGACAGGCTCATTTTCCAGAGTGATAAAGTCCAGTGAATTCTTCCTAAACTGGATGGAAATCTGAAAGCTTAAGAGACATAATAAATTGTGCATTATCTGTATTACAGAACCAGTCTTATACAAATAAATACATCCAAATTAGACTGCAATCTGCAAATCCTCCTTCATGTGAATAGCAGCTCTGACTTTACTGGGGCTGCTAATGTAAGTCAAGGAAAGAGGGGTCTTCTCTTTGATATTATGTAAACCACGGGCGAATTAAATTCCTCCCACACCACGCTCTCATGTAATCCCTGCTACAGCTTGCTCCTGGCTCATAGGTTGAATATTCATCTCTACACAGCTTCAAAAGGTGTAAGCTTTTCAGCATCACTGTCAGGCACTTTTTCTTCTTTTTTAATATGAGGAAAGTACTGTGAATTGAAAGAAGGTTGGGGTGGCTTTTTTTCCCCTCTTTGCATTCCCTTGTAATGAAACAGCAGATTTATGTCCCTTGCAATTAAAAAAATTACAGTCCAAGAACACAGCTAAAACCTTAAGAGAACTAAATATAGAGAGAGACCTGGAAGATTACTCCTTACCACCATCTCCAACACTAATATTTCTTTCAAGCCTAGGGCTCTAGGTAGCAATTGTGCATCAAGGCCACGTTCTTGCCTGGACAAGTTTATTTGCTGTATGTTTTTAGTAACATACAGACCACACAGGTCACAGCAGCGCAGAAGCTCTTAAAGACTAGGAGCGGTCAGGAAAGAACAGTTTTCCAGGAGTATACTTAAACATCAAACATTATTCTGCATCACTATTTGTGCCTAAAACACCTACACCCTATTTATCTGTTTGCAAGAGGACTGCAGGTCACCTGGCATGAATTATCACGTTAAAAAGGGACAGTGTACCAAGAGCCACATTTGCACGCGTCTTCCTTACCCTTTCTAGAGAGCCTCATTGTTCAAGCTGCTCAGCCCCAACACTGCACATGAGGATGGAAGAGTCACCTCATGACACCAGCAGCCTCCCAACATGCCCTCCAGCCTCAAGATGCCAAACACCTTGCCCATCCCTTTACCCAGGGCTCAGGAAGAAGCTGGGACAGACAGCAAGTGGCAGAAGCTATGCTTCTGCACAAGAGGGAGATCCTGTGACAGCCAGCCTCCTCGTCCCCCATAAATACACCAGTGGGATGGGAATTCCAACACACCCGGGACTGCACTGGAGGGGGACAGGTTACAGCAGAAGTCAGCTTTACCTCTGGAGGCCACATTGACAAACAGCACACTAGAGCCCTCAAGGAAGTGGCACTCCAACATCCCACAGTGCGATGAGAACGTAAGTTAAGGGGAAACTGTATAGATACAATCAAGTGACAGGAGCACCAACCAGCAAGCTTTATGGCTCTTACATTAATCCCCTTTGCCTTCATGCATTTAATTTAAAATATCAACCTGTGCACCGACAAAGCTTTTCAACCTGTACAGTATGTAACACGGGCAGGCTTTAGAGACGCTTTGATTAAATGCCAGTAACTTAATTCCTTTAAGTATATGATGTTTAATTAAAAAAACAGATTAAGCAAGATTGGTTTGTTAGTCAGACCAAGGTCAGCTGATATAAATAAAGGGATTGCAATCTTAACAGATTTTTCTTATTGCATCGCAATGGCTTGAAGGTGATGACTGAGCCAGCGTCCAAACAAAAACTGTTCCAAGTCACTAAACGTATCCCAGGTTCTTGTAATTCTCCAGGCAAGTAAAGAGCAGTAAATGTTTATCCCTCTGTTTCCCCCCACGTTGCTGGTTTACTCTCCCGTAGCTGAGGCAACCACACCAAGCAGCTCAGTGCCTTTCAGAAAGATTAACCTCTTAAACAGGCACAAACAGCAAAGGTTCGGCTCTAGGCGGATGGCGGGCACACGACTCCTGGGCTGGGGCACAGCACAGGAGATCACGGGATGACCTTCTCCTGGAGATCATCTCCACACCTAAAACTCCACTCACAGCAGGAAGTGTTTGTAAATTACCTGAGGTTGGGTTTGTTTGCAGAATGTCATTCCTTGCTAAGCAAACTACTGGAAAAAGAAACTAAAAAAAACCATGGTGGCAACAACTGGCTGGGAAAAAAGCAGGAGAGAGGACAGCAGCAAGTGCTAAAGGCATCCCAACCAGAATTTTTTTGTGCTGGCAACATTCATGACACCCCAGGCAGAAGCTGAGGAATACGTACAGCTGTAAGTGCTGGTGCCAGCACCACAGGTAACACTGGGACCAGGTAACACCAGGACCAGGTAACACCAGCGAGTCCCATGGAGCTTCAGTTTAGTTCCAAAGGGATTTCAGCTCCTGGTGAAGCAGGTGATATTTCTCCATGTCTTGTTAAAACAGTCCAGTGCTAAATTTCAGTTTCCATCTGCAGATAATAGGTAGCAAATGTCTTTACAAGTCCAGCCTAGTCTTATCCCAGAAGCAGAAACTGCTAATTAAAGCACTCTTGTGTAGTTGGTCTTCAGCTGTCTAGTAGTGTTGGATACAAAAAAAAAAAAAAAAAGGTTTCAAAACATTTGTAGCCAGGTAGAAGCAATACAAGACCCTTGCAAAGGGGGCAATTGCCAGTACAGGATGGCCTTTGTGGAGGGAGCATCGCGTCTGGCCACAACAGCCACATCCCCTCTCCCAATCTCTCCTGGAGAAGGACCTTCTCACTCGGTCCCTGCCACGGGCAGCACCAAAACAGGCTTGCTTGCAACCTTCACCCACATGCACATCCATTCTCAACATCACTTCAAGTCTCAGTGCTGCCCTTGAACTCAACTCCACCTCCAGGATCATCATGCCCACCTTGGGGAGAAGAGCAGCTAAAGCTCACCCAATTTTTCCCTAAGGAAGCAAATCAAAAGTCCAAATGGTTTCCATACCTCTGTGCAGAGCCTGGGGGAGAAATGGGGAGGAACTAGAAGCAGCAATGTTTTGCTTGCTGCCAGGAACCAATGCCAAATCTCAAAGGTGTGGAGTCAATAGATCCATGAGCACCCTGGAACAGGGCAAGGAGAGATAAGAACCTGCAATAGCTTCAAAGGGGCATCTGTGGAGGAGATCATAGGTTTGTTTGGGTTGGAAGGAACATTTAAAGACCATCTAGACCAAGCCCCCTCCACAGACAGGGGCATCTATCACTGCCCCATCCACTCTGACCTTAAAACAGTTACGGAGGAAGAGGGAACAGAACTGCTTGATCCTCAAGGGACAGACTGACAAACCCATGGCAGGAAGGAGGATGAGAAAAGAATTGACAACTTGGGTCAAATGGGAGGAGTGAACAAACACGGAGAGAACAGGGCCAGGGAGCATCTGCATGACTCAGCCGAGTGCCTGCATGGCAGCAGCTAGAAATCTCCACGTTTAAGAGTACACACAGCCAAATAAAAGAGTACTTTACAATGCTACAGCACTTTTAAAGTGTTCCAAGTGCTTCATAAATCTTAATCAATCAATAGTACCCATAGATCTCAAGCACAAGACAGATACAGCTACCTCAATATTTAACAGCATGGTAACTCAGGGAGCAAAAACTACTTTTAAGTAGTCACATACCCACGCTTCTCCTGTCTCAAAGAACCCAGGCTGTGTCCTACAGCCAGGCTGCCCAGCACTGGCTGAAAGAGGCCAGTGTTCAGCATTTGAATTCAGACTTCTGTTTCAGTGTGTGACCCGACACATTGCACACCGCAAGCGAACCCACTCCAGCTGTCTCCCTAAGCCATTCCTTGATCACCAGCCAAGCTCAACACAGAGGTAATCTTACCAAAGTAACACCAGTACATGGCTGTAAATTGTGATTTTGTGCTTGAATTGTCTCATCTGCCTTCCCTAGCTTTTGGCTGAACAAATTATCGTCAGCAATTTCATCCTAAAGTTCACGTTTTACAACACTTATTTCCCTTTAAAATATTTTCTTAAGAAATTTTTTTTTATTATATCAACCCCATCTGCCAAGTCTTAATAGACTACCTCTTCCTCAGCTGCCTAATTTCAAATTCACCTTCACATACAGCTTAAAAGAAGGCAAAAAGTCATCACAGCAAGGAAGTGGGATGTGATGCTTAACATCAAGGTTTACATGAATACACTTTATAGTACCAGCTGAGGCTCAAGAATCATTCATTTACTCAGCAACATAGGAGAAGTAAAGAAAGAAAAGGAGGAAGCCTGGCCAAACCTTGAAGATCTACAGATTCCTGA
Organism: Zapornia atra; assembly: GCA_013400835.1. Lineage (NCBI taxonomy): Eukaryota > Metazoa > Chordata > Aves > Gruiformes > Rallidae > Zapornia > Zapornia atra. The sequence goes on from VZTU01033426.1 coordinate 689,289, forward strand.
TTAATACAGAACTACTAGGAAAAAGCAGATGTGAAGTCACACCTTGTTTGATTCAGGGGAAAAGCCAAAGTCTACAAGAGCCAAACTGCCCTTATTCTGTGCAGTGGCAGACACTGAAATACAGCAACATTACTCCTTCAACATTAATAAAACATGTTGTATACAGAGCATTTATTTTTTTCAGCCCTTGAAACACTGCCAAGTCATAAGTTTTTTATGGGAACGTTGAAATGGATGTTGATCAGAGCCATACCGATATGAGTTTTAAATTTTACCACCGCTCAGAGGCAAGGACTTCCCTCCCAGTCCCTCACACATCTGCAAATTCGTAATTAATTTTTTTAAAGCCTGATGAACTAAAAGCTCATATAACCCCTCAGTCTATGAAGATACTGAATTCATTCCTGGATAATGAGCTGAACTCAGGTCCTGAAAGCACTATAAAGCCCCCCCCAATCCCATAAAATGAAGTTCCTCAAAGGTAAAATCTTACATTTTAGATATCAAAAATAATAACTGCTTGCAAAAAAAAAGAAAAAAAAGAAAAAAGAGTGCCAGAGGTCACCTCATTACCAAGAACATGATGTGTTCTTCCCCATCCCTCTCCATGTTCATCACCATCTCCTTTTTCCAAGTCCTAAGCTTTATTTGAAAAAAAAAAAAACAAACAACTAACATGATTCATAAAAATACAATTAGTTTGGAAGTACAAGGCTGTTGGCATCGCTTGTGCTTGATCGTTTTGTTGTTGCCTCTAATGTGATAGAGCTTCAGCGGAGTTAGAAAACTTCATAAAAACTAAGGGGCTTCTTCCCTTCTAATTAACACAGCAGTGAATTTTAACAGCCTGGCATGGAAGCCAGGTTTTGGAATTATTAATCTACTCCCACACTCTACACAAGACTTTTTACAATATGCTTCCCAGTACTGTACTCTTTCCAGTTTAAAGGCTTTGCTTCAGAATCTCTCTTATCAAGACAACTACTGTGGCAAAGATGCTGTATCGAAGACCTGCAAAATATCTGCCATCCTCATCTCTGTGTTCTGTAACTAAAACTAAAATCTGGGTCTGTTGTAATATATATCCATGCTGTCATTGATACATAAACCATTAATTAAGTGTACAATGCCTCAAATTTAATTGGGGAATGGACAAAAAGGACACAGCCTACATCCAAGTAGGTCTGTCTTTCAGGTCCCTGGGCTGGGAACTTCTGTGTTCTTTATACACTACCCTGATTTATGTTTATTTAAATAATGACAAATATTAGTTTTAAGTTTACAGTCATTACTTTATAAAATGTCTCGGATCCTATCAGGATAGAGAGCCTATACTAAACAAAACAGTCTGTTTATGCTACCAGGACATCTAATAGGAAATACTTACAATCCCACATATTCAAAGCAGGACAAAATGACAGTCTATCTTTCTGCAAAGGGCTGCTATCTCTTGCTACCGAGAGGCCAGAGGGACCACGTGCAGATCACACGGCTGCAGAGTTCAAGTTAAAGAGAAGCTGGTCTGCAGAACCTCCGAGTCCATCACGAACGTCACATGCCCACCAAACAGAAAAGTAAAAGAAAACTGAATCACCTTGTGCTTTGGCAACACTGAAGTGTTGAGAAGATACAGGGACTCAAGGAAGGAAAAAACACGCCAAAGCCCAGCCATATGTATGCTCATGGTTAACGCAAAGCTGCTAGAAAAAAAAGATGTTAAGTTGCACCTTCATTCAGGGCAAAAGCAAGTGACTGACAGCCTCTCCAGCTCACTCAGGCAATGAGAAACGCTGATGTAATAGCTTAAAGACAGCAAGACTACGACCTCAAGCCTTTCATACAGTATTTGTGTTGGCTGTCCCACCACTCCCTTAAGAGAAGGCCAAAACGAAGATATTTATCCTGTTACTCTTGTTATTCATTTGTATCTACAAACACACAGAAGTCAAAGGCTTGGTAACTGCAGAGAGCCCAGCACTCTGATGTTGGTGTGAGTTAGACTTGCTTGACTGGGGTGGAGAAGGATTTGGAGGCAGGTTTTGTGAATTTTATATTGCAGAAGTCTTAAAATAAATTTTAATTTCATCTTTTAAAAATTGTTTAAATTAATTTTAAGATTTAAGGCAGATTAACAGTCCATTCTATAAAACCTCGTGTCTCTTTCTCCTACTGATAGCTACTCAACAAAACCTCTTTGGGATGGGAACAGAAGTCATCACCTCCAGTGTGCAGACAGGCAAGGAGCGCAGAGCTGTGCAGGTACCCCATCTGTAACCCAACCACCAGAACACAGTAATACTGCAAACTTTCCATCCATCTCAGAACAAGAGAAAATTATGGTCAGTGAAGCTGAACAAGCTTTAGTGCTACCCCAAAACAGCCACTCCCACACCCAAAAGAGCTGACCGGTGCAGGCACTAGAGCGCGAAAGCAAAGACAGAGCATCAGCACTCTGTCCTCCTCTTCAGAAAAAAAAAAAATCACATGTCTATACAGAAGTTTCTGTGTAATCACTTCCTGCATCGTGTCTCAAACTGATTTTTCACTCTAGAAGCGTGGAGTTGTAGAGTCCTCTACGCTTAATGCTGTTTTGCACTAGGATGGCGAATGGAAATTGCACAATGTTAGAGTCATGGATGCTCAGTGAAGTCTCCTTAGCACACATCACACACCCTCCCGCCTGGCAGCTGCACCAGCTCTCCCCTCTATCCACAGACCGAAATGCATTTCCCCAGTTCGCACCCAAATGACAGGAGGTCAGTTTTGAAGGGGAAAAGAGGCAACAGGCAGCACTCAAAACTCCAAGGATTATTTACGAACAAGCTGAAGCCCTATAAACTTGGCGATTGAGAAAAGATAATCCTCTCTAGCTTATGCCAACTGGGTCACTGAGAAAGAACCTCAGCAATCTTCAAATCAAAGCAGATGGGGAAGGAAGTACCCTGTGACCAAAGAGGAAACAAGTTTCTGTTCATCTCAGCTTGACAACTCTGAAAGCGTCAGACCTTTAACTAACATGAGCAGAAGAGCTCAGTTCTGTAACAACCATCAGAACTGCAGAGTAATTACAAAGCTATGTCCAGGTGCCTGCAGGCTGAGGACATCACTCAGCTCGGTAGTAGGGAGACAGTAACACGGAGGAAAGGAGCTAAGAGGCAGAGACTGAGAGAAGTGTCCTTTGCTTTGTGGCTGTGAAAAAGTCTCTTAGGATTCATTGTCATTAGTGCTTCAGCATCACTGATATAAGTATTTATGTAGTTGTAAAAGGGAGCCTACTTTACAGCTGACTAACTCTAATTAGAGCATTTTTAAAAAATAACACGAGATTGTAACTTTTTTTCCCCTTTCTAAAATAAAAAGAAAGCAGGAGTCCACACATGCCACAGAATGAACATACACTGCATTCTTTAAGAGGCTGAAGTTGACCTCTTGGTCCTTTCTCAGGCTTTACATCGCTGGACAAGATCTGGGCCAAGAGCATTTCCATACACAGGGATGCAGCTCTGTCTCGGGCTAACGTCATCATCCAAGTGGTGAAACCTAAACCCAACTAATCTCTCCCAGGGTTATGCTTGTGGAACTGGGAATCCCTCCATCTGCCTCAGCAAAATAAAAAAGATCACTGGCTGCAAAATAAACAGCACATTAACCGCCAAACAATAGCCCCTCCAGTCAATGTGCTCCATGCCACCCACCAAGGACTAGCAATATTCTATCAGATCTTTCCCTCTAAAACAGTATTTCAATCTTTGAAGAAGGAGGTTATGCAAGTTGGACTACACGCAACTTCTCCTGGATCTGTACCAAGGAAGGACTCCCTTCCTCTCTGAATTCCTGGGAGTTTTGCAAACTTTCTGCAGTCAGAAGCAGCAGACCCTTAAGGAACACAAAAATACAATTTACCATGTTGTTTTTAACCAGGAACTTTTAAACTGAGCTAGGAAGAGTGGAAGAGGGAACATTCATGGCTATAGTTTGCTAGAGAGACACAGAGAGCCAAGGACATGCTGAGATGTTCATTTTCCAAAGAAAATATTGCTAAGAGAAACAGGCATCCTTCCATCACTTATTTTAGGAGGTGGCTGTTGAGCTGCATCAGCTATTCCACCAGTGTCGCCATGACTGGGTTTTTGCCCAAGACTTCTACTGGAAGAGCTAGAGCTGAAAAACATGTAGGAATACTCCACAGGAAGAAACATTGAGCAGTCGCACACCACTGACCTTCTCCAGATACGTGCACCTTTGTTACAGAAAAATCAAGTGATCTGACATTCCAGCTGGGTGATCTGGAGTATGGACAGGACAAGAATAGGTCTATAAATATTATGTGTGCATGTGTTTAACTAGATATCAAGAAATTTGCTAGTTTCTTGAGAAATTAATGGGAGAAGCGCGGAGGAGTGGGAGCAATGAGGAGAGGGAAACTTCAAATCACAATCCCTTCAGCATTTTTCTTATTAGCAGTTATCATCACAAGCCAAAAAGTTAAAAACTCACATAAAGCAAGGCAGTTAACATAGCAGCAATTTCAGCAAAGATACTCTCACAGCAGCTTTGAATGTTTTAAGGTGTAAAATAAGAAGCTTGAAGGACCACATGAGGTTGCATTTGCTGCAGTCACACCTATCTTCTGCACTCTGGTACTGGAGAATGGAGGTGGGGGGGTGGAGGAAATGCAGGCAAACAGAAACTCCTATCAGCTTTTTAATAGCACCTCCATAAAAAGGACTTTTTCTTTTGTGTGGCACACGCATTTGACCTGGGTCAACACTGCAACGTGAGGAGCTGAAAAGGGATCACCTGATGAAACAAATACCCTCCCACCAAACCGTACCGCAGGAATTACAGCCAAGCACCCCAACCGCAGCAAACACAGTAAGAGCCTTCTCGAACAGCACACGTTCTGTGTCAGCACATCAGCGTTAACACAAAACTCAATTCAAATAAAGGAGTAGTGACCCTTCGGAAAGGGTAGGGCTCCATCAGGCTTCCACCATACCAAACAAAGACCATCTAAGATACTCAAACCGTTGCAAAAATAAATAAATAAACTATTAAATCAAAAGGGGAAAAACAGTGTCAGCCTTGTATGAGTTTCATTGTTGAATAATGACAGTGTTTACCTTTCCAGAATAACACATTACTGCTCTGGACCCAACTTTAAAGCAGAATACATGACAGAATTAATTACATCCTTTCTTCTTAACTACCATTCCCCGGGTTATTTATTAGCTAGGTCTGCATATATTCATAGATGTGTCTAATATACAAAGTTAAAAGGATTTAAAACTGCTGCCTAAATACTTTGCTGGTTTGCAGAGTCCTTCTCAGCTCTCCGTCCAGGCAGCAGCATCAATAAATACAGCCTCAGGCTGTAAATTAGTCACTCTTTAAACTACGTAGCAGCCAAGGGAGATGTGGGAGACCTGCAAGCACTCTGCAACAGGTAAGTGTGTCTCACAAGCAACACGTTCCCCCATCCCAAGCAGCAAGCTCTGATACGTACCCTAGATGGCTCTGCCAAGGTCCTGTCTCTGAATTAGTAACGTGCAAAGGATGCCAGCATGTCCAGCTTCAGCTCTGCAGTACAGTAGTCCACTCCTGCCAAAGGTCTGGCAAAAGGTCATGTAGAACATCTATCAGGACTATAAAGTCCCCCTTAGATGGAGCACCTGCAGCTTGGAGGCCACCAGCAGGTGTTTCTGGAAATGACAGAAACCACGCTACACAAGACACTCTGAGTTCAGGATCTGGGCAAAGGAACAGCCAGCAGATAAACTCGGACTAAAAGGAACCCAAGAGCCGCTCGGGCACATTCTATTTTGCTAAAATACTTTAAGACTAAAGACCTATTCGCTCTCATGGAGTCCTCCCCAAAGAGGGACGAACACCAGGGAGAAGCAGACTGGAGAAGACTTCTGGTTTAAGATTTAATCGATTTTATTTCATTGAGGTCCATGATCGCAGGGACAGAGCTGCCAGACATTTCCAACACTGACCATCTGCTGGAAGGAGGTCACAAGGGAGAGAGGGTGGGTACTGCTACAGACCCAGCGGCAGAACACACCGAGAAAGAGAGAAAGAAAACCCTTCCACAGACACTGTACAAAGCACAGCAGCCCTTCTTCTCAGCACAGATGTTAGGATACTGTATTCCCACATGAATACTGCAGCTGCTGTGTGGCCTCATCCAGGACTACAAGCAACTCCAACCACTACATCAAACTAGTTTGTTGCCTTGCATCAAGGGTCAACCAAATTGTCTCTCCAGCACAGAGACAGGAAAACAAGGAATTTCAGTACAGCAGCACACTTGGCCCTTACACCCATCACCCAAGGCATCACTGGGATGAGAATGTCCCTGTGCTACGAGCAGCATGGGAGCTGGTTTGCAGAAGCAGGTGAGACAACGTGCTTGCAAGTCAACTCTCAGAAACCCTGTTTGACACCAATCAGCTTGAACAAAAACCAAACCAAACAAACAAAACAAAACAAACAACAAAAAAACCCTACCTCAAGCTTCTGATGGTCTGCCCTCCACATCAGAAGCTCCTGCATGAAATTGGAATTGTTGAGTGAAAGAGAGAAGACAAAGGGATGGAAGAAGAGCAATCTACAGACAGGTAAGTATAGAGGTTTAGTTTTCCTAACAAAACAGTATTAAGTGATACCACCAAAAAAAGCTTACTTTCCAGGGGAAAAAAATAAGTAAAAATCAAGAGCATCCCTGGAAAAAAAATGTTATAAATTGGTGGGATTATGCAGTAACACACGGATGAAAGCTGTATTTCATTATTCTGCACCATGTCCACTTCATTTGATTAAATTAATAAATGAGATCCTTATGTCATACTACAGACCTTTTACCCTGACTTTTGTTTACTACATCTTCCTAGCCTTAACCACAGCACAGCTGCCTGGCAGCTCAGTCACAACACAACATGCAGCAGAAGTTAAAATATGGGAAGTGATTCTAAGAGACCCACCAAAATTAAAAAAAACCCAACCCTTGCTTCACTTACCTAAGCAAAGTTGTCATTAAGAGAGTTTTCCAGTACTAAAATCCAAGAAAAAAGGCCTGAAAAAAACCCAAAAAGTGCAAAGTTTTAGCAAGGAGGATGGTATTCTCATTTGCTTTTTACCTTGGGAACATGAAAAGTCAGTGATTTAAAGAAAAAGTACATTCACTTGCAACAAAAAGGGGCTTCTTGGGCAGCAAAAATACCCGAAACAAGGCAGATCTTCCACTGCTCCTGCAAGTATTATCCCAGTGCAATTCCTCAAATGTCAAGTCACATTGGACTCCAATAAAACTAGCGGTATCCAGCAGACAAGTCAGGCCTAAGGCAATTAGCTAAACTGCCCCGTTTTTAGTCATCTGTCCCTCCCATCAAACTGGATTATCAGAGAGTCTGGACCAAGCTGTGGGATGGGAAGGATTCACCCACCCACCAAGTCAGGCTGAAGGTGGAAGGAACCAGAAGTATTGCTTAAAAAAAAATAACCAAACCACCCCAGGGCCAATCGCAAAGGACTGGTAGACTGCACAAAATGCATCAATATTAAGAAAGCTGCAACGCTGACGACATCATCATCGGCACAAAAATCTAAAGCACAGTGCAAACTACTGGCAGAAGAGGCACGTGGCCACCACAGGTCTTTCAAAAATCACTGCTACCAGAAAAAGTACTAGAGGCTTGTTAAGGCCCACAGAGGCAGGCGGAAAAAAGAAAACAGAACTCAAAACCACACCCCAACCAACTGCATATGGATGAGCACAAGCCTCCAAATCAAAGAGGGAGTTGATCACTGCTGAGGAGGAAGAAGTCGCTGCTTGTTCCAAGATTAAAAATTCATAATTCTGGCCCTGGCTGAAGCACTATCATTCACTGGTCTGGTAAAATTTAGTCGGGCTGATCCTCTGCTCAGACAGACAGGGCATTATCAAAAGTTTCTCTATTCATTTCGCTTCCTGTTAGCCAGTGAAAGCCCCTTTCATACATGCTCCTCAAGAGGCTGTTAAACCCAGGGAAGACTTTCCGATAGAGAAGATAAGGTAGTTGGATTTATTCATGAGAGGAGGAAGGGAAGTTGGACAGCCTGATTACAGCTGCTCCAAAGCTGCAAACTGCTTTGGAAGAGAGAGCAGAAGACAATGATGTTTTTATGAATAAGCATGATTCTAATAGTATTATTGTTGCAACTCAACTTTACCTCTCCTCATATTCAGCTACAGAATTGAGACTTCACTCTTCTTGTAAGCTGGCATCACCAAGTGTGCATGTGTGGTTGAGTAACCCAAAAATACAGGGACAAGGAGGAATATTTTTAGTAGACTGAGCAAATAATTTATTTCATTTTAAAAAAAAAGACCAACACCCCCAAGACCAAAAGGATAAACCAGCCCAAGTCAGAGGTAAGACCCTGCCGAGGAATGATCTCCAGATTAAGACACCGCTCATGCAATTTTCATAGTCAGACCCCTCTCCTCGTTGCCAATATGAGCACTCAAGTCTGCACTGGAGTAGGATGGTGATTTCCACATTACTTCACAAGTGTCAGCAGTTTTGACTGGTCGCTTTGCAGATTCTCAAAGCTAATAACAAGAAAAACCCCACCACCGAGCAACCAGCACAGCACTTTGCGGGGGTGAAAAGCTGCCTGGAAACTTTATGAAGACTCTGAAAAACATTGCCCGTAATGTTCAAACAATCTGGTAAGGTTAAAATAGTTTTAAAATGTAAGAAGATGGTGATACAAGCAAAAAAGGATTTCTCAAGTTTTAAAAGGTTGACCCAAAGCAGCAAAGCTCTACCAACATTTCAAGCTAACAATGATGGTTGCAGAGGTAAACCCTGCCTCTTCCTTCCCCTCTCCCAGACTATTCTTCTCCAAACAAACTGGCCAAATAAACAAGAATCAAAACACCCAGAGCAGAAAACAGTATGAGGCTTTAAAAGAAACAGAGCTCAGCTATACATCATTACTCCCATCCAGCCCAAATGCACGTCAAGTCATTAGCTGCCTTCCCCTCTGACATGCTAAATGGGATCAACCAAGCAAAAATATAAATTGAATGGTTTTCAACACATTATCATATGGACAGGAAGACTTTAAAGAGAGGGTGATGCATTTTTGAAGAGGCACTAGTTTGAATCAGACAGGGATGGAGTGCAAGTCTCTACCAGGTGGAAATAGGGATTAACCAAACCTAAAATAGCATAAAAGCCCAATGGAGATGGTCCACATACCACCATGTGGAAGGTGAAATTTTAAAGATACTTAAGCAGACAGGGACAAGTCTGCCAAAGGCTGAAAAATCACCTCATCCTTCACATAGCATCAATATGCAACCAAAAAGCAAAGATATACAACAAAATCCAGAGCTTCATTTGACTCAGCTGCTTCTTTAGGTTATTAACCATATCCACAACTTCGGCACAAGCTGTAGGGACACTCCAGTTTGCTCAGTGGTCATGTAATCAAACAGAGCATTAGAGAACCAGGAGACAACAGTCACTTTCTATTCTGCTACCCACCTGCATCTCTTCCAATACATCACTCAGGATGAAGCTCAGGTCTGGCAGTACTTCTCCCTACTCCGACCTGCAGTGGAGATCTTCCCCATTGCAACTGAGAACTTGAAGCACAAACTACAGCAGCTTATGTGGCAAACAGACTCACTGGGTGTTTCAGAAAAAACTGCCCAAGTCTCAGATTCCCTACTCAGTAAATAAAGGTAACACTGCTCACCACTGCATGCTTTGTGATGCAGTGTCTGAAGAGGCAACACATGGGTACAAGTCTACAGAGCACAGAAGCGGTTTGAAGTTATTTCTCAGTTCACAGTTTGGCACTATTAATAAGGCCAAGTTTATCAAAGCTCAACAGGGTGTTTCCTACAGTGGGAATGGATGACAAGACACAGCCTGCTTGTTCTCCAGACTTTGTAAGATCATTGGGTCTTCCTTATCACAAAAGAACTCGTTACACCAATATTTATTTAATGAAAAATACGTGAAGAAAAGAACTACCCACTCAAGCCTTCCCATTTGTTTTCAAATCTGAGGAACCCATACCAGCAGGTTACAGCTGACAAACCACTGATATAGCTCTAAAAGGAAATGGTGTGGACTGGATGCTCCTCGGTCAACTCCTCTCAGTTTGATAAAGGTCAAACTGCACCGGATGCTACAGCTGATGTGAGGGTGTCAGAACGGCCTTACCTGCCAAGTAGACACCTCAACAACAGCCCAATGCCCCCTTTTATGGAGCTGGATGCAACTAAATTTGTTGAGTTAAAATACGGCTTTACATACAACAGCTTCAGGAAGACAAAATCAAAAAGAGAACAGCCCTGACTCTTAGTTTTCATTGCCCATCTTCAGCAAATTCAAGGTTGGCTGTTGTGATGATCATGGGGTTTGTTTGGGTTTTTTTAATAACCACAAAACCTAAAAGTTTCTACTTCTAAAGACCATGGTCAGTTCTTTTCCCCCTCCTCCATAAGCCTGGCTATGGAAACACAAGGTGCCTGGTTTCTAGCCTCTGTACTGTAAGAAGTTACAGTACATGGAACAGCCACGATTAAAGGAAACGGAAGATTTCAATCACAGTTTCTTTGTCATTCCAAGAATTTGCGTTGCCGCACAAGCCTGCGGTTCCAGATTTCTGCAGACATCACAGGGGACACGTGGCGCAGATGCTTGCCAGTACCTGGTGGTCAGCAGGTTCCCGGGCACTTCTGCAGTAACCATGTTCAGATGGATAAAGAAGGTTTCAGCAGAGCTCAGAGATAAAAGTCGGCGGAGAAATCCAAAATTCAGAGAGCAAGACCCTGCAGATGCAATTCAGACTTTGCAAACTCATGACGGGTTGAACGAGTATGGGTTTTCCATCTCATTCCCCAAGGGAAGCTGCAGCACACGCTTAGCAGTGCCAGAAAGGTTAGAGGGCTGCCAGAGCATGCACAGGAGAAGGTTTGTGTGCAAACAGAATAAACAGCCTCTGCTAAATTCTTGTAACCAATTAGGCAACAATTCTCCACTGAGACTACAGCATCACCCAGCTGCTTACCTAATCCCCGACCCCCTCTCCTTGAGCTGGCTTTCAATTTTTAAGTCTTCTCTTCAGAAGTAAAAGACGAATGAATGCCGATTCTCTAGACATCCTTGTTAAAAGCAAATAAAAGCCCTGCAAAGATCATCAGGACTCAGAAGTGACTTAACAGTAATGAGCTTTCACCAGCAAGTCTGCAAACATTAATACGTACGAGTAGCCATGCTAAATCCACCCAAATTACCTAACTGCAAGGCTCTCTTCCAGCCTGGTCTGGACTTCAAGCCAAGGAAAGATCAAACTCGGAAGAGGACTGTGTGCTTTCTCTGGTTTGCATCCCTGCATTAAGCTACTCGGTGATGCTAAGCAGATGCACCTTGAACGTGCTGCTTCCTCTCGTGTAAAGGGGGGAGGTGGCGGGGAAGGAAAAAAAAGGAGTCAGAAATAGTACTTATCTGAAAAAAGCAAATATTTTAAAGTAAGTACTGCTACTGTTTGTACAATGGCCTGGAAAAGAGATACATCTGAAATTCCTTTAAATGCATATGTCCAGTTTTTAAACTGCACGCGAGTCCCCCTGACAAACAAGCTTAGTTAGGACGGCTCAAACGAAGCCGAGGGTCTCGCCCCCCACCCTTTCCCTCAGCAAGCGAGCACAAGTTTCTGGCATAGACGCTGGTGTGTGAGATTTTAACATTCCCCTTTCCATAAACAGTCATACATCAAGCTCTAAAAATTTGTTTCACAGAAACATTTGTGCTAGTAAAACTCTATTATTCTAATATTTGTATGACACATGCAGGAGGGGTGCATAAAAAGGTTATGGTGAGCTCATTTAAGAATTTAAACAAGTGCTTGATAAAAAGTTTCTGAATTATTCACTCAGCTCCACTATTAAATCAGGCTTCCAAAGGAGTCTTTAAACAATAGCACAGAAGACGCTGTGTGTCTAACAAAGGGAGTACTGAAGCTATCACCGTCTCATAGTGCGAGTCATTCATAATTACAGTTGTACAAGCACACAGGCAGTGTCATGTGTTGGCTCCACAATCCTGCTGGATTAACCGCACACCCTGAATATTTACACTTTTTCCTTTCTGGAGAGGCAGTATAATTTCTGTCTGAACATCCTAAGCACGACTTTTCATGCTACAAAAGATCAAATCCTTCAAGAACATCAGAAGTTGAGAGAAGCACTCAAGAACAGCCCTAAGGGAGATCAGGACAATCTTTTAGCTATTTATTTTTATACCTGCCCACATGGGCTGGCACACACATTCTGCTATGCGCTCCCCCTCCGAAACTTTGAGAGCCAAACTCAACTGCAGACATCACCACACCTAAGTTTTTGTATGACACAGCAGTTTTCTGTACACATGCTCCCTTGCACACCTACCCATTTTTTTTTCCAAACCTCAGAGCCCACTTGCAATAACAGCCAGCCCCAGAGGGAGGAAAATCTTGGAAGAGATGACACAAGTGATGCTCCGCTTCTCTTCTACATGTGTCCTCTCACCACCTGCTTAGTTCCTCCCCAATTCCTTTTTCCTTCCAAATCACAGGCTGCTCCCAGCAGTTCAGCTCGATGAACATGCGCCAATATTTCCTCTCAAAATAACTACTCCAAGACCATTTCAACTATGAGCATCACCCACAGAAACATTGCCACTTGCGTGTCATCCTCTCTCCTGCATCAGTCTGTTCCCAATAAACTCATGGGCTGGTGACACAAGGTCATAAAGTTGTGGAAAAAAACAGGGTACCCTCCCACTTCATCCAACAGTGCTCTCTAAGCGAGGGCAGGATGAGTCAGGCTCCTGATATAGCAGTTTCAGACATTTTTAACAGTATTACTTTAATGACAGTATTTCATTTCCTTCAGCCATCACATTGAAAGAGCTCAAGTTAAGTATTAATGAAGTGTTTTAATGCTCTGTCTGGAGGAGACATGGGGTGTCACCTAACCAGCTGCTCAAGGATGAGCACGTAGCTGTTCCTTTTGCAGACACAGCCACGAGAAGGGTTTTTGCATCATCACATGAGCTAAGGAGAGGTTTGGGGGTGAGAAGCATAAGCCAAAACTACATCAGTCAAAACTCCCAAGTCCTGGGACAACAGCTGGAGCTTTCCTGAGCAGAATCAGCAGAAGAACCGCCTAAGATCACCACAACCCATCAAAAAAAAAAAAAAACCCCAAACCACACTGAAGGTATCTTGCCATTTCTGAAGAAACAGAGGTTCAGAATGTTTTGTTTTGCTGTTACTAAGCCAAACCATAGCAACAGCACCAGCAGCGACACACCTCCTGAAACTTTTTTCAAAACCTTTAAGTTCAACTTTGCTGCTGTACTTTCCTTCGGAAGTACACCCCACCTCTTCACCAGCGTGTTCCTACCGATCTATCTGGGTAAGCCTAAACACCCACATCACTGCAAATATAATTATAGCAAAATACCACAGCTGTTTGAAGAACAGGAAGTCTACAAATAATTAGTGTACCTTTGCCTTGAGCCATTATTTACACGGCTGGAAACCGTGAAGAAACACTAGAGATAGCAGAAGCAACAATACACACACCCCCCCAAAATTACATAATTATATGCAATGATGCTTTGCATTAGCTTTTGGAGTGACTCAGAGGGGAAAACAAAGTCAGAGTAATTCTTTATAAATCTGTCCAATGAAAAGGAGAAGAAAATTTAATTCAGTTAGAACTCTGCATTAGCTTCCTCCAATCGAGACTGGGAGGCACTTGCACTTCAACTGAATTGGCAGCTCATATTCAACCTCAGGCTCCGACGCAGGCTTCAAGTCAAACTCCTAAGCAGAGTAAAACTCTTACTAGCCTGTCTTCACTTTAATTTTAATCTTAGTTAATTCTGAGTAACTTATGTTACAAATAACCTGCGTTTTTTGAGAACTCGATATAGTGAACACAGATTTATTCCCTGGCTAGCACAGGTAAGGTTTCCTTTAGGGTGGCTTTTCCCTTGTGCAACTTGCTCCTGCAGCTCCATGGCCTTCCCTTCGCTCTCGCTCCTCTTCAAGAGGTTCAATGTAGCAGCAGCTCAGCTCTATCACCCATCACCAATCCTGCAAGCCAGCACGTCCTTTCAAGCAAAGCTTACACCCTGCAAGAGCCTGTTTGTATAGTCTGAATAGAAGACAGAGGGAATAGCCATGCATTTGCCAAGCAGGGAGTTGGGATTTGAGAGTGGAATCCAAGTGAGAGGCACGGACCGGGATGAAAGACAGACACTGCGAAGAACCCATCAGGTCCAACCCTGTGTCCAGTCTCGCAGCCACAGGACTGGCATAAGAACATCAAATACTTTATTGACTAGCACTAAAATCCTCATAAAGAGAGGAAAAGAGATTAATGCCGCATTTTAGCCTCTAGGTTTCCTTCCATTTTGTGTGGCGTACACATGCAGAAGTCAAGGAGAGGGTTTCCAGGACTCAGCAGCATGCATGGCCCCGCGCTGAGCCGTGCTCAGAGCGGGCAGCTGCGTGAGGGGAGCAAACCAGAGAGGACTCCGACAGATGTTTCCATTCACAAACACTGCCAAGGAACCAGGAATGCTGAGTTCACTACCTTGGCGCTATTTACATTTCACAACATCCAGCAATAAGCATGCCACAAGCCGTTTAAAAGAAGGAAAACGGAGCACGGTGGGGGAGCGTTTTACCACCACCTTAAAGGGAGCAAAAATTAAAAGCTTTTCTTGTTCCAACTGTGAAGCTTTTCCTTGCTCCTTTTTGCTCTCTACCATCCAAGGGGGACACCAACCTCCCCAGCCTCCTCAGCTCACAGGGTAGCATCAAGCTATTTACCTGCCATTGCCATTTTGCAAGAGGAGCACACATAGACTCGCTTCTAGGACATCAGGGACAGTTAACTGGTTGGTCCCAGAACCACCTGAACCTTCTCCTTCCATTCTCGAGAATAAACTGATTTTTCTAATCTAGCATAGCAGAAAGTCTCTCCTTTAGCAACAGTGCCACAAACCAAGCACTCCAAAGACCCAACCTGGTGCCCTTGGCTCAAAAATTATCACCACAAGTGGTTGGGAGGATGCATTTCAAAGCCATTCATTCAAACCTCAATCCTGAGACCCAACAGGTTTGAGAATTAGCTGCCAGATCCAGTCTATCAGCTAGAACAGCTACTCCAAGCGCTGCCCCATCCATCCGAACACACTGGAATATTATACATGGACCACATACGACGATGATGCACTCCAGCTGTCCCGAGGTGCTCCCTGCAGCAAAAGATAGGAAGGGTGATAGGGAAAGCATTTTTTTCCTCACCAGCTTTAGGATCCCCAAAGTCCTTTCTGGGCCTAAAGCAGTGGTACGGGGTGGGGGGGAGGTGGGGGAGAAAAAGCCATATAACCCATTTCTATTAAAGTTAGTACTTACTTGAACTTTTAAAGAGGTTCTGTACTTCAAATATTTAAGCTACACACTCTGTATTGTATTTCTCTTAACGTGTTGTGCTGGGGAACGTTGCCCAGACAGGGGAACTTTACTGTGAGTGAGCATAGGGCTCGCCTCCCACCACCGCCACAACGGGACACCTTCCTTCCCGAAGCAAACCAGACACTAACGCTATTTATGGGTCCTGTTGCAGAACCAGACTGGTTTCCTAGTCACTATTCATCAATGTGCAAATGGGCTTTATTTCATGGCAGGGAGAACAGATTGAAAAGAAAAAAGTCCTCGAGTTCTGCATTAAGAGACACAGATGTTTGAAGGCTACTTGGAAAATCAACATAGAGCAACAATACCTGCAAAAAAAAAAAAAAAAANCGATTACAACTTCTTCAGAGGAAAAATTGCTGGTTTTTTTTAAAATAGTTTCAAACTAGATCTTAAAGGATTACTAGAGGAAACCAAATATCCATGGAAAAGGAGGACAGGTGATATACCAAGGGACAGACCTCCAGAAGAACATCAGCTCCATCACTCACACACCCAGAAGAAAAGCAGGGAAGATTACCGTGAAATCTACCTTACTTCACAGGAAAAAAAAAATTACTAAACCAGTTTCTAGAGGCACACAGCTGGACAACATTCACCAGCACTACTTTTAAACACCAACACTGCAGAGTCCACTGACTTCCCCTGCTAAATCTTTGGAGTTTTACTGGGAAGTACAACTTCTCTCTGTCAAGCATTCTCATTGAAGCACCTTTGCATTTAAAATGCCAACTGTAAACCCATCTGCTATTCAGATAAAGCACCCACAAGCACGCAATTTGATAAGCAAGGAGTTTTACAAAGCTCTCAAAGAGCCTGAGGGCATTTGGAAGGGTAGATGGAAGTTTAGAATGAGTCTTAGCATATGATCAGCAAAAAACAATTCTATTCTTAGATATCCCCCTTTGGAGTTTCCTATAATTTTCTCTTCTTTTTTTTTTTCTCCTACTCCTTTGAGAAAGTAATTTGTTTGGTTATTAGGAAAAAAAATATGGAAGAACCTGTTCTGCAAGGCATACAAACAAAGCAGTATCTTCCAAAAAAAGAAAAGCTCATTCAAAAGTATGTAAATATTAGGGCTGGTAACACAAACAATAAAACCACAGTAAACACAAGAAATTAAGAATAGATCAGGACTTATTCTGTTTCCTGGCTGCTGGATATATAAGCACTTTTCTGGGTTGGACATATTTATTTATTTTTCTGAATAACAGACACTGGGGAGCTGACCCAGATGATTTATGTTTGCTCTGATCCTGCCCATGTAGCTGGAAAGGGCACTGAACAACAGCCAAGACAATGGCACCAGGAGGGGCACATCACGGCACCGTTCAGCATCATTCACTAAGCAGGGAACTAAAGTTTGCTAACTTCCAGAAGTTAGCAAACATGGCTACTCCAAAGCTTGCTTTTGAATGGGGAATGGCTTGCTGAAGCTGAGCAAGAAGCAGAGGTGACAATTAGTTCCCACCATACAGGGTGGTCCATGCCATCGCCACCCTGCAACTCTCCCTGGCTGGAAGGCACACATCCAGAGCTCATCAGTGCATTCCCCAGCTTGGGTGTATTCCTAAATTCCCTGTGCTGCTAGGCTTTTCTCTAGCATCACCCCAACAGCTCTTTCTCTCCCCTCCATCACAGTTTTTTGGGTGATTTTTTTTTTTGCCAACTAGCCAGAAGTAACAGTTTTACATCTCTCATGTGGGACTTCAAAACGCCGCTCTGCTGAGCATCACAGCCACGTTAACACAACCACGCTACAACAGCTCCCTGCTCTTCATTCCGACTTCCAAACACTAAACCAGGTCTCCTTCTTCATCCTCAAGTTATGCAGTGGCTCAGAGCCAGCCCTATCTAAGGGTCAAAAAAAATCCCTACAGAGAAAACAATTTGTCTCCTTCAACACAAACACCGAGCGATGCAGCATTCTCAAAGACAAAATTAGCAAGACTTAAAGCATGCTTCCTCCAAAATAGCCTAAGTTTCTCTTGGCACTGAAACATCACAAGCCTGAGGCATAAATACACACAGGTATTTATGCAAACAATAATATTCCTTTTTAATTAATATCAGAAGCACTGATGAAACTAGGGGGTTTTAGCAAAAGTTTTGGTTCCTAGGGAGGGCAAAGAATGAAGACTTTCCTAAAGCAGTGCATGGAAAAAAAGTTTTAAGTTTCCCTTTTATCATTGTTAGGCATTTCAGATGCTTCATCTATTTATATAATGTGACTGTACGGTAACTGTATCACTGCCATTTGTCTGCCACCTCCATAGCTTTAATTCACATGGTGAAGGGGATGGGTCACACAAGCAATCCAGTAAAGAAAGCTAAAAAGGGACACTTGTGTTCTGCAGTTCCAGGAAGATACATACATTTTCAACCACTTTCTTTGCCACAGGTAGTTTTGAATTTTCATTTCTCCCCACTTTACTGAAGTGTTTGCCTTTTATACCTTATGCCTGCTGTAAGCTCTGCAGGGATGGGATCTCTTATTAAGTCTCAAACAACCCCGTTGACTTCTGAACTTTGAGATTATAAAGCAAGAAAGTTACTGAACACTCACATGCAAGTCGATTGGCTAAGAAAAAGCAGCACAAAGTCCTGCCAAAATCCTAGCTAATCTGATAAAGGGAAAAACCAGGGAGGTCTAAGCACTAAAACCCTACAGTTTCCATAAAGCCAATTCCAGCTGACAGACAAAGCACATCGCTTTTAGTGCTGTACCCCTTCATCAGGTATGAAGCTCAGAGAGACAACATTTTGCCACCTTAAAGGTACTGCCCATAAGTAAATGATAAGAGTAAAATGCCCAAAACACAGGGAAACATGGGACTCCTGTGAATTTCATACAGATCAACAAATACTGCTTGTAGTCGGAGTGGAAGGAGGGAGAAACAAATTAAAGAGACTACTTAAGCACTACTTCAATTCTCCCACTTTCAATGCACTTCACAAACAATTAATCCTCTTAACAACCATGCAAGCATATTTATTATCCACAGTTCTAGCTTGTAAGCTCTTCGGGCAATGAGCTAGTTCATTTTTCTAGCTTAATACATGAAAATTGGGACCAAGAGCTGCCAGAAAAACAGTTCCCACCACCCCATACCCCTCCAGCATCTCACAGAGGAGACGAGCAACAACATCCACTCATAAACACACTTTTAACCTAGTTTAAAGCACTGTTAACCTAGTTAAGCGCTCAAATCTCAGCCTCCATGCTGAGAATAACCCTTTTTCGGGCTGCACTATCAAAGGGCTCGGCCAAAAACTAATTAGCAGCCTTGGCCAGGGTGGCAAAGCAGCTCCAGATGTTGCAGACTCCCAAACCCTCATCACACAAGCTGATTCACACTTCCATCCACACCCACGTCAGCAGGACTCCACAGAGCTGCCAGCACAGACGCAGCCGCACGCCAGGTACCAACGTAACCCACAGCATCCTCTTCCAGTTGACTTGAAGGTAGCATATATCTGTCTTCCTGTTGGCAGCTGCTCTACTTAATCTAGAAAAAACCTGCAGCAAACAAACATTTGCAGCCAGGTTTCACCCAGCATCATGCAAAAGCTTAAAGAGTCATCCGGACCTTGTGAAATGAAAGTGCATTATAAAAAAATATCCTTTTATGACTTTTTAAAGGGCTTTAGTCTTTACTTCTCTACTCAGCTGTGACAACCTACCTTCTTTGCAGCTGCTAGGAGAAGATAAACCATAAATGTTTGTATTTAATGCAAGGAAAGGTTTGCTCACCGCTTTGTCTTCCACTGTCCTCCTAGATGACGATCACATCATAAAAATGGGTGGAACGGCTGCAAACCACTGAAATGGAAAATCTGACTCCCATGCTCAAGAGAAGCTGCTGCAGAGGCTAGAAGCCCCACTGAAATGAAGCACTGCCATTACTCCCCAGATAAAGTCTTTCAGCTACCGATGCAGACACGTCTACTACGTAGCACACAAACCAGCATGTTTTACTTTTATCTCCAGAGTTGCCCTCTCCACTAAATCAAAGACCTTCTTCAGTCATGCTACGGAAACTGTTTTAATCTAGGTCACACTCATTTGTCTCCAGTTTGTTTTCAAAACAATTAAAAACCAATGCTCCCTGAGCATGAAATACAGACTTTGAGATGCCCAGTGCCACAGCCTTGTCCCTGCGGTCATAGATTTATGGCAGCCAGGAACAAATGAAGAACAAAATTCATCACATAGCATCAGAGGTACATCATGTGAGCTTCATTCCTCAGTTGACTCAAAAAAAAAAAAAAACCTCAAGGGCAACTCAAAAATTAACTCAAAACAAACAAACACACCCCACCACAGAAAAACCCAAAAAAAGTCCCCCAAAACTCCCCAGAAAGGCTGGTGGGGAGAGTCCCAGTTTTACTGCCACCTTACTTGTGGATCTGGCTGTTCGGAAGCATGCTGTGCACTGGATGTGCCAAAAGAAATTGCTTTGTATGAGAGTCAAATCCGGCCATCCTGTCTCCCCTTCCCCCCAAAACACAAATCACTTCCCCCCTTCCTTTAACACCTGCTTCCTCCATCCGAGCATTCATTGTCCCACCACTGTTATGGGACTGAAGGCTTCAGCATTCCAAAGGAAGCCAGCATACAAAGCGAGCAAGAGTCATTCGTTTCAGCCGTCTCACACCTCAGCATCCCCTATTTTCCCATCTCCCCACTGAGAGCACTTCCAAGGCTCATCTGGGTGTTGAGAGCTGCACATGCCAGGAAGCAGAGTGTGACTTGCAGCCTGGCACTGAACCCTACTATGGTCATGGTCACTAACATGGACCACTTGCCTTGCTCTTGCACCTCCGCAAGGATCCACAGCCAATGCTGTGGGGCAGGAAGGCAGGATGGACAAACCATGGCCTGACCCAGCACAGCTTTTTATACCTTAGTAGCTCTGCGCACCCCTACAACGTGGCAAGAGCAAAGCAGCACACCTCCCAGCCGAGCATCAGGGACACTGCGAAAGGAACCTCTGGACAAATCCATCCTTGACACCAACTTCCATGAGGAGGCTTTTATCTTCTGCAGGATGCTGCTGTGCAGACGCACACCTCCCCTTTGGTGTTCCCTACACTTCAAATGGGGATACCTGCAACAATATAATGAGTCGGCCAGCATCCATACATGACACATGCCAGGTGTGTTAATCCATGGAAACCGAAAGAGTGAGTCAGTAGTTTTGAGTGTGAAGACAGTTCCATTTAGAACAGCTGCCCTGTGCCAAAATCCCTGTTTGCAATGGTTTTATTAAGTGCAGCATTCAGACTTACAGAGCTCTTACACCACTGGAGGCAGAGACACATTGGGAAAGAGATTTACTTTCCCAAGTATCTTTGCCAGAAACCTCAGATACAATTTAGATGAAGCTACAAAGTACGTCACAGGTTTTAACATAACTTACTGCTCCAATTTACATTAGTAATGGGTGATAAAAGCATGGGGGGTTCAAACATCCCACATCAGGCAGTTCTCTCGCAACATGAAGTTTTGAGCACCATCAAGTGACATATACTCTTCTGCTCTGAGATGTCCATCTTAAATCATGGAGAGTAGGAAGTCTCACCAAGAGTAGTAAGTCTGACCAAAATTCAGCCCCACATTTAAAGAACTAATTCTTCGCTTATTTCTCCTCCCATTCAGAAATAAAACCTGAAGTGGCTGCTATAGAAGAAAACCCTTAAATCCTTCCTTTTATACCGGATCAGGCTAATCTCAGAAGTACTGTCACACTGTAAATACCATTTCAAATTAAGCAATTGGGGGAGATCCCTCACCATGTATTTTGCAAACATAACGGTAAGTTACAAACAATTTGGCAAAGGGAGAATGCAATGCTTTTTGCAAAAGGTAAACTGGCCACCTGAAAGAAAAGGAAAAAAAAGATACAACAAGAATAGCATTTGCCAGGGCAGCTTCTGACATCTCACATAGCCTGTTAGACCATTTCTCGAATGCTTGAAACTAGCATGCGATGGATCAGTTACTACTGAAAATGTATGAGTGCAGGTATTTGTATCTCGGAGGAGTACCACCTGGCAACAAGCAACTGGTCACCATCCCACGATTTCCAAGGAAATCAAGAGGTGACCTCATGCAAGGATTGAGCATACAAGAGAACTGTGGCAGGTAATTTTTCATCAGTAAATAACGTGACTTATCCTTGATTTTTGGGAAGACAAGAGTAGCCAGATGGGAAAATAACCTATTACCAACAACATACAGAATCACCAATTCATGGCCCTTAGGAGGAAGGGGGGAATACAAATGGTCCAGGAGTATCAGCTTTGCCAAACGAACCCCTGCTGCAGAATTACAACTGACCTCGTCTAGAAGCACCTTTGCAGATGCTTCAGCCAAGGCCAAAACCAAGGTCCTGTATGAACTGCAACAGCCCACAACCCTGACACCACCAGTAATCCCCACAGGAGGCTGCTCAGAGGCACCAAACCCAGCCTTGCACACAGAACGTGCTCAGAACACACTGCATTTCGCACCCTCAGCACAAGTGCTATAGGAGCTTCCAACAAGGGGTATTTTTCCTTGGTCTCACTCTGAGTCCCACCTATGGTGTTCATGAAGTTCCCAGTGTGCCACTGCCACAGCTCAGTGTTCGAACTGTCAGAGCTGTGACATCGCTACACCAGAAGGAATTTCACTTTTTCTCACCCACAGTGTCACCCGATAAACTCTTCAGCAACTAATTTTGGGTTTTCTAAAAATATGTACTTTTAAAAGTCTCGTTATTCTGCCTGACCATGTCACGACACACAATCCATTACAGCTACAGCAGAATTAAAGCTTACAAGATATCACACCACATACTTTTTAAGGACTGTCGACTACTTAAAAAAACATTTGTGATTACACTCTTTCCTTGTTCCTCAACAACCTAGAAGCATACCTAAAATGGTTATAAAGAAAATAAAGATTATAAAAATGGCAGGGCTTATTTTTCCAGAGAAGATATATCTTCACTCTAGATAGAAATAATTGCAGTCTTAGGGAGCTTAAAAAGGAAATACTTTGACTTCTAGCTCACTGGCTTATCTCAGCAATACATCTATCTCCCTTGTCATCTTTGCATGCTATAAAACAGGGACGGGCACCACAATCAAATGCCTTCTTTGCAACCAGAAAATCACTTCCAAGGGTGTAGCTCCAGGAACATTTCTCACTGGAGCCTTTGCTGCAGCAGCTGCCCGTGAGACCATGAAGGGACATGAGTCAGGGAACAGATCCAGGTAGAGAATTAACTTTTTTTTGCTGAACTGATTCAAGGTATGAGTTGTACAGGAAAAAAAACAACAACCCATTCTTTACTGGAATCCATTTCCCAGTCTGGTCTGCTGCGCAGGCCCAGAAATGCCAGCATGGCCCAGTTGGGGAACTGGAAGAGGCTGCTTACACTGACACATAAAAGATGACAAAATTACCATCCAGGTTTAGGATGACACTGAGAAAGTTTTACCTATCGCATCCCCCCACCAGCAGCCTCTGCAAGGGCATTAACCTTTTTACAAGCTTTACGGTGTCACAGTCTATTTGTCATGTAGACATCACCAGAGGAGTCACCCCGTTCCCGTGACATAGGGCCATAAATACAAAGAGATCTATCTTTTTGAGAAAAGGCCCATATAGCTTGACGGCAGCAACAAGTTCCCTGCGTAGCTGCTTCCCCTGGAGCACTGCCACCATATTTTCTTATCGCTAACCGAGGTAACCAGCCAGCTGACTCCCAGTGAGGTGCTTTGCCTTCTACATCTGCATCAAGGTCATTTGCAAGGGAGAAAGGCGGGGTTAAATAAATAAATGGAAAGACAACATTACGGCGCATCCACGGCTTTGTTTCCAGAAGTAACCAAGAAGCTCAACGCCAGGCTGTGGCACCGTGGCCAAGCATTGGGCTAGTCCCTAAGTACAAGGAGTGGCCGGATCCCTTCCCAAAACAAGATTTTTGACAGCTGTTTTAAAGGAGGAGGAAAAAAAGAAAAAAAGAAAAAAATAGAAGCATGACTAAGCTATTCATAAAGATCTCATTGTATCTAACACCCAAACAACAACTTTTGATTTATAAAAAGCGCAGTCCTTCCTGGAGGGGACTGTTCAGGTGGTACATGCCAGCCCTGAATGAACCAGGCTCCCAACCGGATTATTCCCCCTCCACGGCAAACTCCACTGCAAAGGAGAGCTGTAGCTACACCCAAAGCTATCTGTGGCCTCGGAAAGTCATTCATTACCATTACCTTTATCTATCCTACAGGTGATCAATGCAAGCAAGCAAACACATGAGTACTTGGCACAGAGCAGCGCCCAGTAATCACAAGCTGCAGGCTGCAAGGTGCTTCCTACCCCAGGTTTCCACCTCCAGCATCTCCTGTGCCTGCAGACAGGATGCTGCTTATGTTACCCTCCAGCTGGAAACCAAATAAACTGCCAACTCCCTGTCCAGGAGGCCAGTGAAACACTGGGTCACCATCATCCAGGGATGGCAAATCATACCTGCACAGCCTCCTGAACTAACACTGCCTTCCACCAGTATAAGAAACACAGGAACAAATAGTTCCCTTGTACTAATCCACTATGCAGTTTAGTTTAGTTTACTTAAGTGTTTATCACCTATGTGGGGAACCTCTACAGAAATCACAGAATTGTAGGGGTTGGAAGGGACCTTGAGATAACATTTAATAAATAACATTTAATAGTTCTGAAGTAGATTTCGGAGATACAGCAGGCATGACAATGTCCACTAACAACTTTTTTTTGTCAAGTAGCTACCTATTAAAATTTATCACGCCATCAGAAAATTATATAAAAGCACCCACTGCCTTTGTAACACGGGAGCATGTGCATACCACCAATAAACCCATTGACATTTTTGCCTCTCTACTATAATTTATTCACCACTGCCTTAATTCATGCTTTGGGTAGAATAACCAGGTTCCTTTAACAGTACTTAATCCTCCTCTTAGCACAGAAGCATACCTCAGACCAGAACCCAGCTTACTCAGGAATATATCCTGTTGAGAGATTAGTAGCAAGTTCTGCATAAGCCTGAGTCTCAAAGCTTCCCTATATAGACCGCATTTAAAACCATCCCTCATCAGACAGTACCTGGAAAAGCTCTGTTTCTATGAGCAGCTTTGACTTCTTTACTGTGTTTTCCTCCTTTGATGCTGTGAAGCTGTAAGTCAGAAACATTAAGCTCCTCCAGCCTTCCTCCCTGGCTGGACCCTGTTACCCTGGACATGCTGCTGCCCTCACCTCAGGGGCTATGCCGGCCATCCCCTGGCTGCGGTAGCCAGGCCGGAGATGCAGGCTCGAACTCCGTCATGCCAGCCAAGGTATCCACACTACCTGCAGGAGACTTGTCATTCAGGCGACCTACAAAACCCGTCTGCCTTGCAGAACTCAACATCCACACCCTTCTAGCAACAGCCCCAGGCTAGCCTGTCTGCCCAGCACCGGCCAGCACTGGAAGGACAGACAGGAGACATATTAGGTTCAACCCATGAACACGGAAGATGGGTACATGTTTGAACTCATGCCAAAGGACAACACATGCCCAGATGATCCTTGCCTAACACACTCTTACCCTGTTATCAGGGCTGTATGAAAAAAAAATACCCAAAAAACAAACACAAACCACCAACCCCAAGTGTCCAAGCAAGATACTGTCACCAAAGAAGGTGACAGCCTGGACCAGAGCAGCCCAAAGCACAGCAAGTGCCTTCTGAGTAAATGCCACACTAGTACAGACAGTAGCTTCCATGCCCAGGTGTGGATGTCTCGGGGTAACATCAATCTAGTGACACTACTAAGGTATCTACATATCTCTTAACACAGTAATAAATGAGCCTTACCTTTAAAGAACTATGTGGACCTTGGTTCACCTTTGCAGCTCCACAATAGCTTGGCAAGGGCGTGCAAAACATGAAAAACACACCTGGCAAGCAACTGGAGCCACCACAAACTTAAATGATGTGCCTTGTCCCTTTAAAACTGATGAGCTTACATTAGCCAAGCTCCCAGCACACAAGACATTCATAGATCTCAGACCAACTGTCTAAACTCAGCTCCAAAGCTACATGCTTTACATATTTCTACTGCATCGCATATCTCCATGAGTACCTCGAGTTTTACGGCTGACAAAGATTACAGCGAACACCACAGCTACCAACTGTCCTCCAGAAGCACGGCATTTCTAATCCCTTTATCAGGTCCCTATCTGGCCATCCGTAACAGCGGCACACTTGTCAAAAAAAAACCCCCCACCCTCCCCAAAAAAAAGTCCCCACTTTTAAAACTCACTTTTCTCTGCCTCTGAGCTCCAGCCAACGTGAAGCCCCATAAAGGACACTGGAGCAGAACCAATTACAGAGGTCAGCAAAACTGATCTCAACTAATCCCAACTCCTTTATATGACTTGTGGGGATAACACACGGTCACAGAAGGTGGATTAACAAACCCTGGCAATGTACAGGTTAAGAAACAACCACCCTTCCACAACCCTCACCCAGAAACTCCCGCATTTGCTTTACAAGAGCAGCAAAACCCACCAAAAGCTGTATTTTCAAGCGAGAGTGAATGCGTAACACGGACCCCATGGCAGCGACCCTGAGTTAACTCCGAAGGCCCGCTGAGCCCCCAAAGATCAAAGAAACCAACACCAGCCCCTTTTTGAAGAGACTCAGTATAAAACCCGTATGACTTTCTTCGCAATAACCTGAGATACGAAGTTGCGTCAGCGAAGCTGGGGGATTGTTTGGTTTTTCTTTAATTCGGATCAGGGTATCAATAATCCCCATCGGGAAGGAGGCTGGGCGGTGGGGGTGTGTGTGCCCGGGCACACACTCGGGCCACGCTCCGTGGCTTCCCTCCCGCCCCCTTTCCCCCGGGAGCGGAGCCGCCACCCCCGCGCCGGCAGCGGGGGAACCGCGCCCGGCCCCGGCGCGCCGCGCACCGCCGGCCCGCAGACAATAGCGGCGGGGGGCAACCGCGG
>VZTU01033426.1:716103-742899 GCA_013400835.1 Zapornia atra
TGAGCAGCGCCGCTGTACCCGCCCCCGCCCCGGCAGCCCGCATGCGCCGCTGCGGAGCCCCAGGGAGCGGGCGGGAGAGAGGGGAGGAGAGGAGGGAGGGAGGGGGTGTCCTGTGGCTAGGGGTGGCACCGCTGAAAACTTGCTCCGGGAGAAGGTTCAGCTGCGCTTCTGCGAGGGCCGGCTAGGCAAAGGCCGGAGCTCCGGACTGGGCGAGCGCGGTTCCTCACCTGCAGCCGGTCACCTGGCCGCGCCCCCCTCCCGCTTGCCCTTTCCCCGGTCCCTCGGCCGCTGCGGGAGATCCAGCTACTCGCTTATAATGTTGCGCTGCCGGTGCGAAAGGACACGGGCAACTATTTGTTCTGCGGGTTTATTTTCGTTTGGGGGGATGCTACCTTCCCACGCACTAAACGTGGGCTTTAAGGGGCCTGTTTTGGTTGGGACATCCCACCTCCAGCAGTTACAAAGCCTCTTCCAGAGCTGAGAGTACGAGCTGCTCAGTCATGAGGGTGATCTGCTGCACATCTCTACCTATCACAAAATCTCCTGGCTCAACTCAAATGCCACCAAACTGGAGCACGGCCTCATCCTGCTCCTCACCATCTCTCCCCCCTTTCTCTGCCATCCAGAGAGTTGCCTACGTTCGATCAAGGAACATCTCCCATACCATTCCCATGCCTTGTCCTGGAAAAACAGTGGACATGGCAACCCACCATTAGCAAAAGAAGTTCATGGGGCCTGTGCTTTGCATGCTGCTGGGTTTGAGGAGGCCCCTGGGAATGAAGGTGCGTGGTCTGTTGTGGTGACTCGCCTTCAGTTACCATTTCTGTTGGAAGCTCTTTGGACATGTGTACCTGCAGTGGCTGGGCACTGCCACTCAGCTTAGCCTGCTGCACACACAGGTATCTCGCTAGACCTGGGCACGGCTGGGCGAGCGTGTCCACAAGGGTGTTAGACATACTGGGTTAAATGCACGTTTTTTGCCCTAACAGAGCTGGGACAGCCCCACCTCAGGATAACCAACCCCCCAAAATGCTTTATAGTGCTTTCCAGAGGCCTTGCTGCTGGCTGGAACGCTGGGCAAAGGCTGCAGGTAATTCCCGTGCATCATGTTCTTTCTGGGAAGAGCAGAAGTAACAACACTGTGTAGGGTGCAGAAGATTTTCCAATGAAAACCCAGTGTGTGAACTTGCCATTGCTTTCCAAAATATGCGCTGCTCATTCTGTTTTAATCAATTGAAATAATAAAAATGGTTTCAACACCTGCACAATGTGGTCCTTTTGGAAGCTGGAACGTTCCAACATCTCATACCCTTTTCAACCAGAAGGAATTGCTTGGGAAAGGTGTGTGAGAGCAGGAACACTGGAAATGCATTTCCATTTGCCTTCCTCCCACCTCTGTGAGGACTTGTGAGGCAGATCCCTTGGAAGGATGGCTCAGGAAAGAGCACCATCTAGTGAAAAGTCACTTCTTGTAGAAACAAGCCTCCCCCAAACAATGACTAACCCAGCCCAGCCCAACGTGCCCCATCTGAGGCAATCCTGAGCGAGGTAGCATGGTAACAGATAACAGATGCCTAAGATTTTCCACAACAGTCTTACTGAGATGTGTAGCTCTACCCTCTTGGTTTTCCACCAAGGGAACTTGTCAACTCCAGCCTGGGAAGTCAACCTGTCTTCTGGTGCCTTGCCTGGAGATAACACAGCCCCAGTCTTGTTGTAGGGACTCCTCAGCCACATTGTGGGGATCAGAAACACAAAAGAGAGGACTCAACCTCACAGGTGAGTCTCCACCAGCTGCGTACCTGCTGACGTGTATGGGCTTACATGTACTGCTCTTGTGAATAGCTTGGAAACTTTCAGGGTGTCTCTTCAGCATGAAGGTACAAAGGTAATCTGCCTGCAAGGCTTTCCAGGAGCATTTACACAAGGCATGATATTCTAAACCAGGAGGCAAGGAAATTAACATGGAAAATACTGAGGAAAGATAGCACAGATGCTTAGCACTAAAGCAGGAGGATCAACTGATGGGACCCATTCATCAAAGGTGTTAAGGGCCTTTCAGCCAAGAAGGGTGAATGAAAACACAGGCAGAGACAGTGTAATTTTTCCATTCAGAAATACTTCCCTCCAGAGCAGGCTTCTCCAGCCGCCCCATATCCCCAGAGTGCCAGACACTGATGGTGCCTTAGGAGGAGAATTAGGAAGGGTAGGCAGGGTTGTGGGATGGGTAGAGAGCTCCCCAGACTACCAAGGCATTGGACAGTCTCAGTTTAGGTTTGAGCCCAGGTGCCCCTTGCCCATGGGAGGGCGTGTGGTGCCCCAGGACTAGACACCAGTGAGCATCTGCCCTGAGAAGGCTGTGTCAGCCATGTCAGACACCCAGCTCCTGCTCTCAGCAGCATTTAATGCATCCTTTTACCTCTCCCTGCCCCTGCACTCTACTTCTGTTGTTATCCACCTCCAAATTCTGTATCTCAAAACATCCTCAAAACACAAACCAAAACAGAGAGACAGTAGGTGAAGGGAAGTTTGTGCAGCAGCTTTCTGAATGCCAGCCTCCTGACAAACCACTGCCTTTCAAACCATCCCTGACGCTGGTTCCCCAGGGTTTCACCATTTGCCATACATCCAAGTCTGCTTTTCAAACGCTATAAAACAATAATAAAACGTATCAGATGTTCTTCCATTGCCTCTTTCAGGTTTTAATTCATCACAAGCTTTGCTGCAGGGCTCCCTACTTCTTGTTAGGGAACTGGATGTAAGCGCGAGCTGCACTTGTGAATGGGACTGGAATTTGGATCTGCACAACATAATCTGAACATTTGTGTGTAGTGGCATGAATTAGCAATGCGAGCGCATTGTTCCCATTTGCTGGAAATGAGCTGTCCTTGCAACTGAATAGGAAACAGAGTGCGATGTAATGATGGAAGCAGCAACTATTAAAGATTTGTTTTCATCATGTTTAAGCAGCTACAAAACTGAGACGCTGAGCATTAATGTGACTGACAACAACGTGCGGCATCTTCTTTGTGCTCCTTCTTGTTTGAAGCCAGTGCCTGGTAGCTGAGATAACAGAAGCTACTCCTGAAGATACTAAAATGTTATTTTCCTTCTTCAAACTCCACGGATGTATTCTCTCAAGTCCCCTTGACTGGTACAGTCTATGCTGCAAAACTATGGGCAGCGGTTGAGAGCAACCTTCAGGAGAAGTTTCTCTGCTCTGGAGAGTGATAGATCTCTGTTAACATGTACAAGTTCTTAGCGTGTCACAATTATCAGGCATTGGAGTTTGCCCTTAGGACAGGAGGTGGCCTGGAATGGATGAACTGCAGTAAAACCCACCCAAACCAAACCACAGACATTTATTACATACAATATTAAATTAATGAAATCAAAGAACATTCCTTGGGTTCTTCTTCTGCCCCTCTGTGGGAAGCTTGTGGGGCTTTGAGGAGAGGGGTAGGGGAGCAGTCTCACACCCACTGCATCTCATCCACTCATCACTGCACTTGCTCAGTATTTCTCAATCCTGGGAAGCAGTGCTTATCAGTTGGTCATGCAGATGTCATTTTAGTTAGTTGCTCAATTGGTGGGGCACATCTAGCAGGTCCACCACTCGTGCTTGCGAGGCCCCTCCGGGTGCTGATAAGCTGTGCTAACACCAAGCTTTGAAAACTCCTCTATACATAGATCACTGCAAGCCCTGATACAAATACTGCTTTTTACTTCTGGTCAAAATTTTCCAGTTACTTCTGTTTAATGGACCCAGAAACCAGTACAGGAACATCTCTGCTGACATTTCCAGCAGAACCACACTCACATGTGTTTGTGACAAGGACAATCAAGCTTATTTTACATTGTGTTTGCTTTAAATACTCTCAGGACCAAGGATATCATCTAGTGAATCCATGCTATACCTGCACCTGCTGCCTTGCTAAGTCTGTATCAGCAACTTCCACGCATTCGACATAAAAACAAGAAATAAAAGCGGCCAAAGGATGATAAGAGCTTCACCATTGGCTTATCCCTTGACGATAAGGCATGTACAGGTGTGTTGCAAAGGAGCTGAGGTTGTCTCTCCTTTGCCCTCCTGCCTGGGCTCAGAAATCATAGTTACTATAACAATAATAACTTGTACAGCATCTCCCTGCCTCTGTCAGACCTTTGGAGATCTGATAGTGTTTGCTTGTCCCAGCAGAGACTCAAGCCGTACCTGAGGGCACACCCTCCATTCAGCCCTGCAATACAGAAATGCTAGATAGAGCAGAAAGAGACTTGCAGGATGCAGACATCGTCGTCATTACACCTCCGTGGGAGGGGTTTCTCTTGCACTTCTGCTTCATACTTCATGCTTTGTCCAAGGACGCTGTTAACAGGCATCTGTCTGCTCTGGCCATCCTGTTCTTTCCAATATACCTTTTAATTTAATCCTATTCTATTTCTGTCTTCAGCAAGGGTTGCTGTCCAGTTACGTGCAAAGCAAGGGATAGGCAAATCTCTGCCAAAAGGCTTTATTGAAGTATCAGAAAACATTCATCAAATCAATTTACGAAACTGAATTATGTGGGACCCCAGGAGTAAAATCTGACAAACACAGAGAGTTAAATTGATAGCAGACCAGGATAAAAGCTTTTAGTCAATGCAGGCTGTAAAATTAATCAAATGCAGTATACTCCCTAAAAATTAGAGCAGTTTCCCCATGCTCTGTACTCTACTCAATTTCAGATCTAAGTAACATACAAAGTAGATTAAAATTAATCAATACAGCAGATCCCACAGTAAAGCAGCTAATCAAGAAAGCAACACATGCATTTGCAACCAATTATACATTACCATCACCACGTGTGGCCAGGATGTGAACGCATATGGCAACCCTGGATCTCTTGAACTGATGCCAGAGCTGATGGGTGTACTTGTTTTTGTGCGAGGCAGTGAGACAAACTGTCCATGGGCACTTGGAAGTATTTGCATGGCTCTTGCAAATATTGCTAAAGGTGAAACAGGTCAAAATTGCATCTATAGTGTGGATGTAGTTTTATTTCTGTCCAGGCCATGAGTGCTCCATCTCTGGCTTACACTATTCAGGTTTTCTCTGTAGGTCTGGATGAGACCTCCCAAACTACAGAACGTGAAAGAGGAGCATCCTCCAGGTGTTGGGAATCAATAGACCATAGGTGATGGCAAAAATTTCCAGCTTATCCAAACACATGAACACCATCTCACCTGCATATCCTTGCAGCAAATACTTGCCCAAACTTTTCCTATTGATGTCATGAACCTGCCACTGCAGGAAGAAAATGAAGTACCAAGAGATTCTGTCTACAGGAAGGCCAACAGGGAGCATATGTGTGTTACAGAGATCCAGGTGCTGCCTGGAACTCATGTCTCAGACTGTCAACTTCAGGCATATTCACAAAACCTGTGGGCTGAACATGAACTGCTTTAAAAACTGCTCTTTGAATTTCCATCGTCAGCCACCCACCAACTGTTTTGCCAACACTGTGTGTTACAACATGTACCTGTACCAGACTGAGGTAGTTGGCTGTGTATCTTGAGAACAAAGTAGACTCCTTTCCTTGAAATTTCAGTGCCAGAAAGTCAGCGAGTTCCTCTACCCATGTCATGAAGCCCCGCTTTCTCGCATGCAAGTTCTGCACCCGTTGTCAGTCAGCCTGCCTCTGCCAGATGACATACACCCACCAGATGGTCTTGGTACTTCTGCACCAGAATTGCTGATGTGCACAAGGGTCAGCAAAAATGCACCATGCTTTTCCTTGGCTTAAATCTTTTTCAAATCACAGGAGAGTACAAAAGGCCCTTGAACATCTCTGTTGGACAGTTGGACTGTTACCAAGTGCAGAACACTTGTGGCAGTGGGTTAAAGTGACTGCAGTTCTCAAGAGGCAAAAAGAAAGCTGCTTCACCATACACTGTAAAACAATGTCATGTGGGTCCTAGGAAATCAAAGATAGTTTGCCACAAATCCTAATGCCAGGAGGGACAACACGAACTTGGGCATTCACTGGGTGATGTGCCCACATGCAGCGATGTGGTGTGGTTCAGCATGGCAAGCGTAATGCCATGATATGTGAGGTGTCACTGGTCTTCAACATTTATTACCATGCTACTTCTCTTTGCTCTTCCTCTAAAGAATTAATTCTTTCTAGTACCTAAAGGGACCTACAGGAAAGCTGAAGAGGCACAGCTTACAAGGGCATGGAGTGATGGGACAAGGGCCAGTGGCCTTAAACTGAAGGAAGGGAGTTTTACATTAGATAACGGGAAGAAATTCTCCCCTGTGCAGTTGCTGAGGCCCTGGCACAGGGTGCCCAGAGAAGCTGTGGCTGCCCCTGGATCCCCGGCAGTGTTCAAGGCCAAGTTGGATGGGGTTTGGGCAACCTGGGCTAGTGGAGGTTGTCTCTGCTGATGGCAGGGGCTGGAATGAGATGGACTTTGAAGTCCTTCCCAGCCCAGACCAGTCTGGGATTCTATGAATATATATGAACAACACATGGCTTTGGTAGGGCAGTTGTCCCTGCTGCTAAAGGAGGTTCTGGAGGAGGAACCAGTCTTGCAGATGTTATTCTCTTGTTCCACTCTTCCCTAGACCAGGAGAGCCACCATAACGGCATAATTTCTCCCTTCCTTTCTCTGCCTTCAGTTGGAAGAGCTCTGGCTGCCAGGGGCAGCCTGGACTTAGCTGGCTTTTTTGCTGCAGCAAGCATGTAGGATGTGTGGTGAGGTGGACACATTGCAGGGTTGGTACTCTCACTTTTCAGGGTCTTTCCTCACTCCTGTAATGATAGATCACTTCTCAATCATTTCTTAGCAGCTTGGGCTCTTAGCCCATTACATTGGCTGTGTCAGGAATGGGATATGGCATCTCTGGTATCCCAGGCTGGGCAAGTCATGTTTTGCAACACAGACTGACGTGCTTTTGTGTGGAAGAGATCTATTTCACATGGAGCAGCCGTCATACAGTATTTTTGATCACCACCTGTAAGCAAATCCAAGCAAAGCTCATTCCAAGGTCAGCTGGGTATTTCTGCAGACTTATCTCCAGCCTTGCAGGCTGCAGACCGAGCAACCATGCTGGCCGTTTAAACCTCTGGTAGATCAAACAGAGACAGAACTGATCCAGACTGGCAAGAAAGAGATTAGGATCAAAAGCCTCCTCTGTCCCTGCAGCTCTGTATTGACAGGTGTCCAGAATGTCATTACAGTCAGCAGACAACTTCGACTAATGAAGTCTTTGTCTTCACAACTTCTCTTTATTTTTTGCCAGGACAGGGCAGTTAAACCATGCCTAGACTGTATTTGAGCATTGCTGTAAGTGAAGCTGATTTGGTATCTTACTGTGTACCTGTCCTGGGAAGCAATGTGGGCAGGGGCTGTGACAGCAGCTCTCAGCCTGGAGAATTTGTTTGTGACTGATTAAATAGCCATGTCATCAGAGAACTTCAGCAAAAGCTGCATTTCCCTTATTATCAACTTCTCCCTCCTCCCACTGTCTGCCCAGAGTAGAAAGTAACTTACGTGCTCTCCGTAACAGATCGGAACGTTGACAGAGCAGCAAATTAAATGCCTTGCACAAGGTATGTCTCAAATATATTTTAAAAAGTTGATGCTGCACAGATAGACATAGGATTTGGTGGTGTTTTTCTTGCACAATTATGCCCTTCAAAACCCTTTGCTTTGATTTTGATTCTCTCGCCCGCCTTTGTAGTACATTCCCAAGTGTTGGCATCCTTTCTCTCATGTCTGTCACAGCCAAGAGCGTTACTGCATGTATACATTCAACTCCAAACCACATCTAAGGGTTTAGTGTTACATGGGCAGGAATAAAGTTAATGTCCCTGAAACCATCTTCCATTTATTCCACCAAGATGGGAAAAAGGTTCCCATAGCAAACTTTGTCCTGCAAAGCATTAGGCATCGTGGGGTGATGTTAGCATTGCTGTTTCTCATTGAAGATGATGAAATTACACTTTCTACGAATTGGGAACACTGTTTATTTGATTGGCTTATGAAGAGCTGTTGAAAGCCGTATGTCCATCGACAAACAGGTCTCTGCCTCTACCATTATACACTGATTTATACCCTAATGCAAATATCAGTAAAACTTTGCAATT
Organism: Zapornia atra; assembly: GCA_013400835.1. Classification (NCBI taxonomy): domain Eukaryota; kingdom Metazoa; phylum Chordata; class Aves; order Gruiformes; family Rallidae; genus Zapornia; species Zapornia atra. Next base: position 724,236 of record VZTU01033426.1, read on the forward strand.
CCTTTACATCTGCGTAACTATGAAAACCACAGGCACTCATACTGCACTAAGTCTCTGATTCGGAAGGTGAAACCAGGAGGCTCACTCCTCTGTGCCACCATTGTGGCCATATCAGGTTGCTCGCATAATTACATTCAGTTCCTTTTGTGAGCATCTTTAAAATTAAAAGAAGAACAGAGTTATTCTCTGAGCTGTTGTGGCAACCAGAAAAACAAAACAAACGTTGCAGCTTTTGCTGAAACCCCTGGGTGAATAAGTTAGTTTTGGGCCAGGAGTTTGCAGCTGTGCATGTAAAGAACATGCAGAAGATGAAGATATCTCGCTGTGCATATGTAATGCTGCTCTGAAATAATTTTTGTGTTAAAAATCATTTTATAACCCAGAATCCATGGACAGAATTTGCCTGCTCATTTACTGTGACTCTATACACCATCTGATAATTGCTTCTGCAGATGATTGTTTAGATATTGAGCAGCTTATTCTCACCCAGAATTTAATTGTGCAAGACATGGCTGCTAATGATGGAAGAGCAATCTCTTCTGAAAATCTGGACCTCAGCTGAGACTTACAATCTCTGCATGGCAGCAATTTTCCCCATCTTTCATTACTTCCAGATGAATCGTGGCAGTCCTCTCTTCCCAGTTAGAGCGATGGCACCCTTTCAGCTGTCACCCTTGATATGCACTGACGGGATATCTGGTGTTCCCTGAGCATGCTGCTTTTGTCACCTGCCTCCTTTAGCACAGGCAGCAAGAACCTGGAAATTCAATGCCCTATAAGCCTCTGAGGAGTTTTCCAACAAACAGCAAACATCTAACTATCCACCCTGATATAATTTATCATAAGTCTAAAAGAGGGGACTAGAGACAACTCAAGAAACTTCACAGGCTCTGGAGGGTTTAGATGTTTGTGCAATGCTGGTTTGCTGCCCCTTGGAACACAGCGTCATGATGATTATTATAAAAGTGAGAATGAAGATGTAGACTAATTACCTTCCCTCATCAATAGAGGGTGGTGGTTGTTTTCGACATTTTACTGTGTGCAGGACTTGTGCAATATGGGCAACTGGAGTTTGTGCTGAAAGACTGAATGAAGAAGGGAGCTGGTTGTGGTTGGCAGGGAAGATGCGCATGATGTGTCTTGTTACTATGGCTTTGTAGGATCACAGAAGTTAACATCTATTAGATCATGTATCAGGCTTCCCCACACCCTCACACTACTGCTGCTGGTTCAGTTAGTGCCCTGGAGTCCGTTTTTAGCGTTTTATCAGTTGAACTTTAAATATCCCCAGCAATGAAACAGCCAGCTTTTTTTCCCCTCAGAGATTTCTGTGATCTAACACCTTTCATCTCTGCGTCCGGCTCTCCTGCCTGAAACCCTTTTCTTTGAAAGCCATGTAGCCATTGGCGTGTGATCCTCACTCACTAGATGGAGAGCAGTGCTTTATTTTCTTTGCATCCGTTGTTCAGCTCTGGCTTGGCTCTGAGCCCCCCGGGGCCGGTCACGGTAAAGCCATTACCTCCGTGCATGTGCGCACCACATGCCTTCCCCGGGCAATTTCCACCGTAACTCAGCATCAGCTGCTTATCTCAATGGCTGAAACAAGTACAATGAATTAAAAAATAGGGTAGCAGGAAGCTTTATTAGTCCCCAGGGAATTTTCTGCCTCCTAAAGCACTATTTCCTAAAGCTTTTAGGGCAGGTCTTGCTTCTGTTGCTTTCTTCTGCTCCCGCTGCCATAAGGACCCCAATGTCTTCTGCACTTTTCCCATCGATTACTTCTTGTCCTCCAGACTCTCGTCCAACTAGACATTTTCTCTCCTTGCTGCTTGCTCTAGGCAGAGTCTCTAAACCAGGCTTATACCCTACACTTGTGCTCTGCTTTTAGTAGTGCTATTGTCCTCAGGGAAAAAAAACCTGCTATGAGGAGATACACACTCTGGCTGAGTCTGCAGAGGCAGCAGGACTGTCACTTCCAGTGCTCGTATGCAGTGGGAGCAACAGCCAAACCCACATCAAGTTCAGGTTTATGGGTTAGATGTAACATTTTAAAATTGTAGAAGTTCTTCAGGTGCCAACACCGAAGGCGTAGCATCAGGTGTTAACCTTAGTTCTTTGCCCAACACGCCTGTGCATCTCCCTGGTTCAAACTAGGGAAGGAGCGACTGCAAATGTACAAATATCCTCAAGGAATACAACTGTTGATAACCCTCTCTGGGCCTGATTTTCTGTGGTAGGGGACTGAAAGTTTTGAGTTCTTACTTGCAGCGTGACATGCTGTGGGAAAGCGAGCTACTGATCTCTTGCAAAAATGAGCTGCTTACACAAAGCGACTGAGAAGGTAATACTTGTGCTGCTGCACATTCTCCTTGTTACTTAGGGATAGAAAGGAAAGTGATAACTGAGGATGATTAGCTTCTGTGCTAGGCACCACCTTGCCAGCAGGTTGTGGAATCAGGTTTTCAGTTGTTGAACTGGGAATGAGATTATGAAAGGGCATTGATGGAAAATGAACCGTGACCCACCTATATATTAATAATAGCAATTAATAACATTTACATTCAGAAATGTTGGAGTAGCTAATCAGAGAAGGCATAATTGCTGAACAGATGGGTAAACTGAGACAGAAAGAAGTAAACCTTAACCTCATTTAGGTTCTGGTTCTAAGTGTCCTATAAGGTTGATGGCAGAACTGAGCGTACCCCAGGCTGGACCGAATCTGCATCCACATCTAGCAGCTTCTTCGTTAGGCAACACTGCTAATTGAGTGTCTGGATCCCAGAGGGCCCGTTGGGAAGCCATCTCCCACACACATACACACCCTCTGATGACTGCATTTCCACTTGGAGAGCAGAAAGAGGTGTGACATCAGCTGGAGCAAGCTGAATGTGCTCAGCCACATTTCATTATGACTGAGACAGACTGGGGCACACAATCTCCATCCCAGCATGCTGTGAGAGCACTCTGTTCTCCCTGGTACTGGGAGTAACGAGATGATAGAACACAGACACAAGGAGCAAGTTTGTCTTCATAAATCTGAAAGGCAGACATGGAAAAAATGCCAGATTTTGGAAAAAATAACACCCTCTTTCATCATCTAGTGAAAAAGGCCTTCTATCTCTTTTTAAAAACACATTTTAAGTTATTCTAAAATATATAGAAAGCTATTTAAATAAATTAAGTTATTTTATAAAGAACTGTTGACTTTACTGATGGTGCCCAACTTTTTTCTTTTTTTTTTCCATCTTGGTGCCTTTTTTAAGAGCAGCGACTGAAATTTTTAGTCACACCTGTTTATTTCCCTGAAGAAAAGGCACAGCTCGGCTTCATTTCTACAGATCCAAGCCATTTCAAACATCAAAGGCACCTCACATACCGCTCCATCGCTGGGTACGTACAAACAGGCCTGAGCTGGGAAACTGCAGCAGTGCAGCAATATTTTTATGGATTTCAACCTTCAGTCCACTTTATATCTTTTTAATATCATCTTAATAAATACACAGAAGGTTAAAAACTTTGACAGAGGTCAGCCCAAAGCAACATCATCCCAGCTGCAGGGGAAGGTACTGGGGACTGCAGAGGGGGAATGGGCAGAGTATTTGGGGCAGGAGAGCAGATCATGCCCTGGTGAAAGGTGGCCACATTTTTGAGGTTACCCTGTCCAGGAGATTCCAGATTTAATTTTGCTTGCTTTCTTATGAAAAGTCTTCATACCACACAGTCTTAAAGCTATCTGGATTGGAGTGCAGTAGTCCCTTGGGGGTTTGCATTTACCAGCAGTGGTTACTGACGGTTCGTCTGGTGACGGTGAGTTTGGAGATGAGGAAGGGAGGGATGCGGCCTCTTACATCACCCCTTTGCAGATAGTGTGGCTCTGGCCCAACGCTTTGCAACACTTCTGGAGACCCTGGAGCCAAGACGTGACACCACGGAGAGGAAAACACGCGCTGGGGTGAGGAGGACGCTTGGGAGCAAAGACCAGAGACCTCAGCCCTGGAGTTATTTTTAAAGCATGCAGCAGTGGCCTCTACCGGCTCTGATGAGGACATCAGCTTTGTTTCCTCTTGCTGTTTTCCTCCCTGCTCTGCTGGGGCTGCCTTTAGCGATGACCAGGCTTTGCAGGGAGCAGGTCCCCATTTCCCAAGGGCAACCAAGGAAGAAAGGAGCTTGCAGGACGCATGACAGCACTCATCGGGACCCCTAAATGAACGGGGCTCATCCATCATTCCGGCACATCCAACACGTGACTGAGGTAGGGTTTGATGAAGCTTGGACCAAGTTCCTGTATAGTTACTTGAAATGAACCCACAATGTGCTACCTTTGGGGCTGAGCGACCAGGGACCTTTGCTTTCCTCATGTCTGTGCCCAGCCTGAGCCTTGCTGGTCTGCAATGGAAGGTAGGATGCAAGGGGTGCTAGCCCAGCTTCTCCCCTAGCCCCCCACCCACCCATCCTTGTTAGATGGGGAGACTGAAGAACAAGGGCTGCCCTCCTTCCACCAGCACATCTCTGAGGGGTGACGAGGCATTCTGGAGCTGCCTTTTGCCCCGAAGGACCTCCAGTCCTCCCTCACTCTATGTTCCTGCCAGTGCTGCCGGCAGGCCGGAGTGACAGGCTCCCCTGGTCTCACAGAGCAGCAGGACGCGCAGGCAGCGGCTCTCACAGGCACATCTTTAGTTTCAAGATCCATTTCTACCCAGAATCGTCACTCTGCATCACTTGTCCTGTGGCCACTGAATTTCAGATGTCTTTAAAAGCTGCTATTACTTCCTGGCCTCCATCTGCAGCCCCCACAGGTTGTGTCCTGCACAGCTCTGTGTTTTGAGGAGAAACACAGGCAGGTGATATCCATGGCCAGCATCACCCACCCTGGGTGGGAGCAGCACCCAGAGCCCCCAGCTCCCCTTTTAATGTCTTGGCTGCTCCTCCCGCTACCCACCATCACTGCTGAGACCCTCTCAAGAGCACAGACCGGGTGCTTTCCAATAGCTGCTACTCCTTTAAAACCATGTTGCTGTTGTATTTATGTATTTATGATCCACGACCCAGAGTAGCTGGTAAACCCCAAACTCTGGGGCCTTAGGCAGAGTCATGGTCACATGTGGAAGGCTGCCTGCATCTGCTCCCCAGCTGCCCGCTCCCCTGGGCCATCCAAGAGGATATTGGGTAAGGTGGCTAAAGGCTTGTGGGAGAGCTGCGGTGAGCTTCCCCCTATATTAAGCAGACTTTAATTTGGCCCTGGCTGGGAAGAAGTGACAAGGACAATGCAGAGATCAGACACTCCGAATTTTTGTGCTCAGTGTGAATATTTTACATGCTTGTCAAGCTGTGCAGTAAACGATGAAGGGCTGTAGCCAGCTGTAATTTAACACAGTGGGATCAATCCAATATGAAGAGCAACAGACTGTATCTTTCCTCCATATGGACATCTAAACAAACGTTTTATTGATTTAAACATTTCTCATCATTTATGGGAACAATTTATCACCATGGTCTTTTAAAGCATCCCATTTTGTACTTTAAAGCTGTATGCGCATGGGTTCAAAGATCATACAAGCTTTTTCAACTTAAAATTATTAAAAATTGCAGCAAAACAGGGGATGGCCCCACTCTGAGGACATCTGCATAATTATTGCCCTTAATTACTTGCTTTGCATGGAAATTGCTTTTAGCACATGATAGGAAAATAAAAATGAAGCAGCTCCAGATCTAAGTACAATGCAGTTGAAACAGGAGAGCCAGAGTAGGTAATGTGTACAGGTGTGAGCACTGGGGACATCTGTCCACCCCTCTGACTGCTTTGTGGGACTCCAACACAAGGCTTCTTACAGGAAGCACTGCAAAATGGAAGATGCTGTTTTACATGCAGATCTCCTACGTTCTTCTAGAGCACTGATACATCATCACCATCCAGACAGTCTAACCCTGGGACAGAGGCAAGGCTATCTACTGAGCTTAATTCTCTTTCTAGGGACTCTCAGTCCTCACATTTTGAATTTTAGTGCTCGCTCTTGAGACAAAAAGTGCTTTGTCCCAGCTACTGTGCCCAGATGTTCTCCCTTTGCTGTTATTTATCCCAGGATCCCAGGATAAAGCAAAGAAAACCCAGTCTACTTGGAAATTTATTTTCCTCCTGCAGCATCTTCTCAGCTGAGGCATTTTTTTAGCTCTTTAAGGGTTTCCTTCAGCTGCTAACAAGTTGTGCTTTCCAAAGTGTTCAAAACCCTTTCTCAAAAAAAAAAAAGGCTTAAAAATTACCAGATTTGAAAGTAGATACACCAATTTATTTTCTTTGTGGGTTTGATCCTGTCCCACTCACAAGCTTTTCTTAGTAGTGAGGAATAGAACCTGCCAGTAAAATCCAAAGCTGTCTGCTGTCTGCTTAATCCCATGACTCCAGGAGCTGGGGCTTTAAGAAAGGAAAGCAAATGCTATGAGGCTTGTGATAACATTGCAGGAGTTGGCAACAGGGCTGGTGCTTAACCGAGGGTGTTGCTGTGAATACTGGCTGCCATTCTGAGTTAGGCATTCACATCTCAGCAGGGGATGGAAAATTCGGCAAAGCTCTTATATTTTTCTCTTTTTTTCTCTTTTTTTCTCTTTATTTTTCCCCCCTGCCTCTGTCTGTTGTTGCAGGAACAAAAGTGTAAATCGCAAGTCCTTGGCACTGGGTGGGATTTTGTGCTTTGCTGGGTGCTGGTGCTAAATTACATTCCCTCAGACAGTTTGCTCCCTTGTTCATCAGCCAGCAAGAAACATGCGGCTGTGGAGGGTGTCTACACATAGGAGCGTGTGTCTGTGCGTGACTGCATGTTTGTCTGTGGTCCCACACCCAACACGGTCAGGGCCAAAACATGTTAGAGAAGTGTTTAAAAATGGTATTGTTGCTTAGATCACTCTCCCTCTGCTACAATAACAGCAGCGTGGGGGGATGCGGTAACGGCCCGACTGTCCGAGTTAAACCATGATGCTCTGCAGTGGTGAACATCAGAGAGAGGTAAGTCTGACCAGATCTTGGACCCTTGGTGCCCTGTTCCTGTGCTGAACCACGTCTGTCCACAGAGTGACTGCGGTGCCCAATTGGTCTCTGGTCCAATCTTCAAAAAGTACATAATCTTTAAAAAATCACAGAGTGAAGTACCTTAGGTTTTCTCCTGCTACAGCCTGCTGCCCCCAGACAGGACCAGTTCCCTTTGCCAATCTCTGGCAGCATCCGTGTGGCATTTCTGTGGGCACGCATCCCCCCTGCCATGGACAAGCAGCCCCAGACCTGCAGCTCAGCTCTGCCTGTGCGCTGACAAAGATGCCACCCTGACCCAGCTCTGCGTGAAACCTGTCATTCACTGAGCTGGTGTTTGAGCTGCTCTTTGGTAGCCATGAACATCTGACCGTCATCCAGAGGAGATGCTCCAAGTGTTCTGCTGGAGCTCACCCCAACCTGACAGTCACGGGGGAAGAGGGGTGTCCCTGAGCCTGAACTAGCTCCATGCAAGGTTTTGAAATACCCACATTTCTAAGTCAAATGCCTCTGAAGACCTGAAGGCTGAGGAAGGACCTGAGCACAACTTCCCACCTCATGTCAGCCCTGGGGCTGTGCTGCTTTACCCTCCTCAAACCAGTGCCAGAGGCAGTGTGAGTGGGTGTGTAGAAGCGATGCTGGCCTAGAGAGAGCAGCCCAGCTGCAGACACCGGCCATGATGGCCGGATAACGCTGTGATTAACCAGCCATTGATGACTCTTGTTATTATTTTGCTGTTTCTTCACTGCTGAGCTCACAGCCCAGCTGTGCCAGGCACTGCACTGCTGTGGAGGAGAAGAGGCTGCCTGCTGCAGACAGCAGACCGGGAGTTTTCCCTTAGGCAAGAGAGGGGCAGGCATGGGGGTATCTGTGTGAGCAGTGGGCACACCACTGCACCCCCATCCCTTCTGCACCAGGACAGGGCAATTTTCAGACAGGAGAGACTCACCCAGTGCCATCTGAGCAAAGCTAGTGATGAATCCCACATGTTCAATATCTTTGATTGTCTCTGTGCCCCTTTGGACCCCATCAGTACTAAGTTTTCACAGTTTTGGAGTTAAGGTGGTGCAGACACAGCCTGATGGGAGCTCATTTCAAAGTGACATCATTGAGCAACAATTCTGAAGAAATAGGTCCCAACTAGCAGCAAGTTGTGCCCCCAGGCAAACAGATGCTGGCTGAAGGCTGTTATCAGGTGAGGCGGGGGCTGAAAAACCTCCACAGCTTGTCTGTTGCCATGAGAAGCAGCAAACAATGCAGGGCTAAGGCTGGACTCCAAATAGATGAGAATGCCAACTGACTGGCACTGGATCCCTGCTAGAGACAGTGGTGAGGTGCTTCCTTCTGATGAGGGCTCGGCACACAGCATCAAAGTGCCTCAGCTTTTGGCAGGCAGCTGCTCCAGCAAGAGCAGGCACCTCTCAACCCAGTGACCCAGCAGCCCCAGGAAGGTAACTAGTGCTTAGATGCTTACAGAGGGGAAGGCTGGCAAAAAGAAGCTGAGTTTACATTTGCTTCACTTCTCTTTTCTCTCCTGCCGTATGCATGCAGCAGCAGTGCCCCTGCACGCTGCCCACAGTGGGAAGCATCATCCATCTCTTGTGTGCCCCATTCCACTCTGCGGCATGATTTCCACCTATCTGACCATTCATGCTCTGAATGGCTGCTGGAGTGATCATACTGAAGAGTGCCATTCACCCCAGAGGCTTGTGAGTCTTGAAGCAAGGGGATGGATCCTGCTCCATGTTGCCATCTCAGCTGGCTCCAGCTCTGTGCTTGTGTCTCGTGCTGAGAGGTTGTTAAAAGGCACTGGAGAGATATTTGTGACCTTGTGTGTTGCTCCAACCAAAGGTCATGTTTTCACAAGGACATTTTTGGAGTCAGAACTCTTTTGTTGGGTTTTGTTTTCCTTAAACAAAAAAGAAAGCAATGAAAACATGTTCAACATTTGCTCAGGGTTCACTTTTCCAGCTCTTTTGCAGCACCTTCAGGCAGCCAAACCATGGGGAGAAAAAGAATCCAGGGAGATGCATCATATGAGGATATGACATCCTGCAAGGATTGCCAGAAAACTACAAGGCAGCGATTTCAAGCAGTGGGAGTGGAGATCCCCCTCCTTTGCCTCCCCCTTTCCTCTTTGCCTAAGGAAGTGCTGTGCCCACAGAGATATATCAGAGTTGATTGTTTGCAGTCCTGGGACATGATGTGCATTGGAAGGAAAACTTCTAGACAGCAAGGACAAACCTTTGCAGATGCACACATACAGTGGAGGGAGATGATTAAGGGAGCGGGGGTAAAGAGGGTGGGTTTGGTGCATGATCTACTTCCCCAGCCTGTTAGATAAGTTGAACACAGATGAGACTGCAAGCAAGTGCTGGAAAGAAGGCCAGGAATTCAATCTGCAGTACCCTGGCAATCCCACCACACTCATTTTCCTCATTTGGTCTCCAAAACCTTAGGAAAATCCATCTGCTTACATGTCTTGCAGGACACCTGGCTGGTGTCAGGAGCTCTGATCCCTCCCTGGCTCACTTGCATCCATCCACATGAAAAGTGTGTTGCTTTGAATATCTTTTGGATCTACAATGAAGATAACTCCCTTCCTGGAAGGAAAGATTGGATGAAGTTACCCACATGAGAAGAAACTAAACCTTGTTTCACCTGGAGATGAGGAATTGGCTGGGCAGGCAGTGTAATACCATCATCAGCTTCAAGCTGAGTACACTGGATTTGTGCTGTGCTGTGGTTTCTGGGAGAGCATGGTCCTGGTCCATACACAGGAGGACAGAAAGGAAAGGTGTGAGGTGGGGGTCAGATAAGGGCCCACCGAAAGAAGCTCCATGTCTCTGATTCCTTGAGAGATCTCATGGCTTACCTACTGGTAGTCAGTGCAGAGTCCTTGCTTAGCTGGTACTAGGGTGTCTATCAGCTTCTGCATTTAGGTTTCTGCATATTGCTTAACAGTTCAAGCTCTGTGTTTTCCACTAAGCACAGTCACTTGATCACACATCTCTGTTTTGAGGAGCCATCTACATGATATGGAGCATTTACCAGCTACCTGGTCTCCCTGAGTGCTCTCCCAGTGACACTTGGCAGTGGACTGTCCTCAGAGCTTGGGCCAGGAGCAGCAAACCAATGGATGCCCCAGAAGCTCAGAGCATGGCTGGGCAGTCTCTCTAATGTCACTTCAAATTATGTGATATGAAAAACACAGTCTGGAAATCACATGAGAGCCAGTTTTCTCATGGGGTATCCAACCAGTCCTGCTTCCAGCTGGACAAGACAAAAACATTTTTATTGCCATTGAGCAAGGCTGTATGCCCATCCCTACTGAGAAGATCAAACCCCATGTGTCTTGGCAGTGATGTTTGTGGTCACATGCTGACCTGTCACACTTTCTGATGAGAGTTTCTGATACTGTGGATTTACGTGTAGCTAGAGAGGATACAAGCATGAGTCATGTAACTCTCAAACTGTGTTTTCTTCATTAGCTTCAATAAAGAGGCATCACACACTTAGCAAAACCAAATGCTTGTGGGTTTTCCTCTTACCCTGGGGGCTGGGTGAAAGGAGAAGTCTGTCTAATCCCTGCTGATGAAATTCTTGTTGCAAGGCACACATCCACATGCAACTGCCATCCAGCTGGATCCCAAGGGGAGAGGGAACACTGCTTGGGGAAGGGACAGTTAATCATGGAGCTTTGGAGAGCAGTGAATGCAGTGTTGTGTCTGGGAGGCTCCCTGAAGGACTTCCAGGTAACAGGAACCATAGTCATGAATATGGATGGCTCCTCCTTATGTCTGTTTATATGAAACAATAATATTATATGACATTAATATTATACCAAATTCAGGCTAAACCTAGGAAAGCAAATTCCCTTCCTTTTCTTCTGAAGAGTAGCTCCCACGCAGGCCCAGAACTGTGTCTGAACCCTTGTATTCCCATCTGCACCGATGAGTCTGGTCCAAACAGCAATACTGCATCCAAAATATGAGCAAATCTGGGGCAAGATCTGACCTTCTCAGCACAGCCCCCACCTGTACCTTCCCAGAGTGCAGCTAGAGACCTTTGTGAAGGAAAACGCAGCTCCTTGGGGCTGGGCCCCAGGGGACTGTGACACCTGGGTGCTAGAACACAGCTACTGAAATAACTTTAAAATAAAAGATAGCTGCTAGTGCCTATCTGCTGCTACAATAATAGAATGCTTCCAGCACAACAGCTAGCTGCTATCTCAGGTTTTTATGCTGACCAGTAGATTTTGTGGTTTTATTTTTATTTCTGTCTTTTCACCTTTTTCTTGTTGGGTAGATGGTAATAGGAAGCTGATAAATTCTTGCCGTGGCCACACAAGAGTATCTGCTCACACTATCCATCCATCCATCCATCCATCCATCCATCCATCCATCCCTCCCTCCCCCCCTCCCTTCTTCCCTCCCCAGGTCCCTTGGTGCCTCCTGCTGAAGATGGGTCCCTGCTGCAGTTGCCTGGCCCAAGAGCTACTCGCAGGTGCCGGCTCCTCACTCTGTGTCTGCAGCTTCATATGGATGCTTTCTCATGCTTTCCTCCACCTCCTCTTCACTTCTACTTTTTTCCCCTTTTCTCTCAATTTTTACACCCAATCTCTGCCCAGGTGCAAAACCAACCAGTTCACTTCAGGCCTCAGTGACAGTAGATAGTTTCACAAAGTTCTAAGTTCAAATACCCGAAACATTTCTCAACTCGTTAGCAATTATTTCTTCACACAGTTTCCAGCTGCGTGCCATGGAAAGAGCTCCCTGTCCCTCTTCCCCTCCAGCTGCATTACCCGAAAGCAGCCTGGCTGTGGAGCTTTCTGCCCAGCGATGTTTCTGTCTGCCGGGAAGCTCTGGGTGCAGACAAAGCCCAGTGCACGTTAAACTCATTTATTAGAGCACCCTTGTGTATAGGATGTGAGGCAGAGACACGAGGAAACAGCTAAGGTGATTTTCATTTGAAAATCCCCAGGTTCCTCTTTTTTTTTCCTCTGCCTTTAATTGAAGGAGGGGGAAGCCCCTCAACTTCCCTCAAGGAAATTCCCCAGAAAGCATTGCTTCCAAGAAAAAGGCTCTTCCAGATGAGTAAGAAAAAAAAATGAAACCTGAACCCTGCCTCCCTCTGTCTCTTTGTATCTGGAATTACACGTTCATATTGAATTTCTCCATACAGCAGTGTAGCTCGTTTTCCTGCACCTTTAGACGGCCCAGTCTCACAGAATGAAAAGGGTGCTGTCACCAGGCTTAGGCAATGTACTATCTTTACAGAGTAATCATGGAAATGTGGGAAGACTTTGCAAGGGTAGCATTTGTGGGCAATTTCAATTGAAAAACAGCCACTGCTCTGCTATCGGGAAAGCCACTGACACTACTGATACCTATTCTGTGCGGGGGAGCAGGATGGAGCCATCTATAACTATCAGCTGTATTGTGATGGGTACAGAGGGAGAGCAGATTTAAGATTAGTAGAGAGAATAAATTGGGTTTTTTTCTGTGTATGTACACACAGAAGAAGAAATGCTAATGATGTAGGATTCATGTTCTTAATGCACTTATTTGTCTAACTCACGGGAAATCTGGATGAAAGAAGTGAGATAGAAGTGGCTGGGCTATGAATTATACAGTGCATGCTCCTGAGGGTCTACTCTTTCTCTGAGATTTCTATGTCCTGTTGTGAGAAGAATCATGAATTCGCAGGGGATGTATGCTGGTGTTAGTCTGTTAGATTTTCTCCTCCATTTCTCATGAAATTAATACCTATGTATCTGCACAGAGAGTGAGCAGGCAATAACATTAAAGAAATTATGTGGTGGAAGAAAGCCACATGAGAGCCATTGAAGTAATTTCTTGCATATTTTATACACTACCCATAAATGTACAGTCTCTTGACAACTGGGCTCCTACATGTGAAAACAATGTCTTTTCTACTTTCCAATTTCCCACAAATAATGCTGATTGAATTCCCAGCAGCTTCTGATCTCCTGACTCAGCCCTCCCTGAATAAGTCAGGCATGTACATAACAAAGAACGTTAAATATTAATGGTGAGGGTTTTGTCGCTGATTGTGCTATTAACATGTAGGGAACCATTCATCCACATAAATAAACCCTGCCTAACGCTGTAGAGCTCTGCAGAGTCAGAGTTAACCTGACCAGGATGTATTCCTCCATTTTGAAAGATGAAAAGAAAGAGAGGGGGAGAAAGAGATGTGCAAATCGCTCTCTAATATTCACTGCACTTCTACTCGGGGTTGTAAACCTAGACTAACAGGAGCATTAGAAAAAGAGAGGGGAAACAAGAAAAAAATCACAGAATCACAGCATCATAGGGGTTGGAAGGGACCTTGAGAGATCATTGGGTCCAACACCCCTGCCAAAGCAGCTCCCTAGCTCATACTGCACAGGTCAGCATCCAGACGAGTCTTGAATATCTCCAGAAAGGGAGACTCCACAACCTCCCTGGGCAGCCTATTCCAGTGCTCTGTCACCTTCACGGTGTAAAAGTTCTTCCTCAATGTTTAAGGTGGTCCTGGAGGATGCATATGTTGGGAGGTGCCTTGCCTTTAGCAGAGCCATGAGACAGCAACAGTGCTACACTTGAGTGGGTCCAACACTGTCAGCACAGGTCCTATCGCCCTCGTTAGCTTGGCCTTTGTGCCAAGACCTGCCAACACACCCCAGCTTTTCTGCTCAGGCCTGTCTTACGGAATGCTTTCTGCTGGGTTAGAGAAATTTAAGCACCCTCATCCCTTTACATTCAAGTTTGCAGGCAGTGATGCTGCTGATGGACATCGTCTGACATGGCACCTCCCTGGCCTGTCACAGCACACATCAGTGGCACCTTGGAAAAGCAGCAGCAGCTTATGGAAAACTGAAGCTCCTTTGCTACAAATAGTTTTCAGCTAAGCGCTTACAGCTATGCTTATTTTCTATTTTCCTAGTGTGGTACAGCCTCTCCAGCTTAGGTAAATTGATGTTGCCTCAGTGGCTGCACTTTTGCCCTGAAATCTCAGCAGCAGTGGTGTCGTATGGGTTTTATGTACTTTGGGAACCCCTCTGATTCAGAGGCCACAAATGCAGATCACGTTTTGCAGCCCATACTCTCTGAATCACCTCTCTGAGGAGGCAACTAAGCTGACGTTTGGGAGCATGGGTTGTGCTGGGGATTCCCCAGTCCTCTGGAGCTGCTGGCTGTGCAGTTGTTTGGGTTGCTGTGATAATCAGGATCTTGAGTCAAGCAGAAAGTGACAGGCTAATTCAAGGAAAGAAAGTATTATTATGCTTTGTGAAAACAGAGCCTTAGTCAGACGAGCTTGGAATTTCAGTGGAAAATGTAAAATGCATGGAGATTTTTTTTCCCTCTCATTTCCCCTGGTTTCAGCAATTCACCTCTCTTTAATATTTCTGTGCAGCAGGTTAGTGATGCCAGTGGCAAGTCTCATGCAGCACATGTTACAGCATCCAGTAAGGGTCTCATTGTGGTCCTGACCAGCACCAAACACTATGCCCCATCCAGTAGGTATATATGTGTGCATGCATACATTCAGGTACTCCATCTGAACTGTGGGCATGGAAAGCTTCCATAGATCCAAACCCTGACTTCAACATGATTTCATGTCAGTATATTCAAGGTAACCCCCTTTTTGCCACATTCAACCTGGCCATTTCCCGGACCCAGGCAGCTGCTCTGTCCCTTTCTGGCAGAGACAAGGTGGAGAGGCTCAGCTCTCACCCTTTGCTGGTTGCTGTGTCCTCTGAATTTGTTTGTGGGCTTTGCCAAAGTAATCCCTTTGCAGCAAGAGCTGCAGCGTGGGGGGCTGACAGCTATGTTACTGATACCCAGATTTCTCCCATATGTGTTTTACCTACGTCTGCCAGCAAGCAGGCAGCAATACCAATAATTAGACTTAACACTTGTATAGCTTTTTACATTGCATTAATTATCCGTATTACTAATGCCACTTATCAGGTATAATAGCAGATGCAATTAAACATTGCCTGGGACTCTCCCTTTTATTAAAGCCAGATTCTGGCTTTTGTAAGCAAAATTTCATTAGCAGAAGTGGGGGGGAAAGGGAGGGAGATAAAAGCTGTTTCTGGATGGACGGTTATCACCAGCCTCCTGCCACGACACACCTCAGAGAGGTGGCGATATCTAGCTCCTGCAACCCCCCAGCCTCAAGCCCTGTTGGCTCAAGGGTTTATTGTGCCAACCCTCAGACCTGTTTAACCCCTGCTAGATATTAAGCTTCTCCTGGCTCCTGTTTGAACAAGGACATCTGCAGGGCCGGGATGCAGGAGCGTGTGCTGTAACAGCTCAGCACTTTTGGGGGGGAGGGACACATGAGTGTCCAAGTGTGTGCACCCACACACATGTGTGTGTATGTTTCTGTGTGCTCAGGGGACCCTAAAAACCAAGCCAAAAAGCCCTGCGCTGAACATCTGCTGGTCTTTCAGCACCCTGTGATATCGAGTGCCGTGTAAATGATGGCTTTGGCAGAGCCATGAAATACACATTGATCCTGTGTTTTTAGAGTCATACTTTTCCTATAATTATCATCCTTTCACTTGACATTCTGCAAGCTATCGAAAGGCTGCTCCGTCACCACTTCACTTCTCACTTTGCTTCGGTTTCCCTTGGACACCTTCCCAACAGCATCTGAGCACTGCTGAAGAAGAGTGCCCCAGTTTGCCCAGCTCTGCACCGCAGTGTGATGATGGTTCCTGGTGTCTTGTTCATGCCAGAGATCAAACAGAAGGGAAACCCCCGGTACTGTAGGTGGGATAAAAGAGGACAATGGCTCGATTGTGGCTGCTGGGCTGTTTCATTCCCATGGCTGTGCCAGAGCTCACATCCCACCTTACTTCCCAGGAGGTCTGGAGCTGCTCAGTGAGCTACAGGGCTAGATCAAGCCCCCTTTGCCTGTGTGACCATGTTAGTATGTATACCTGCATGATCAACCCTTACACTTTTCCCCCATGATAGAAAAGCTTATATAATTTTATCCATCTCCACACCAAGATCCTTTATTCACTGTAGCTCACCTTTGTGTTCCATTTACTTCTTGCAGCTCTGAAACAGTTGAATTGCTGCAGATTTTATCAATGTGCTCCTTTAAATAAAAAGATGTTAGGCATCCCCATCCTGCTGTATTGGATGCCGGGCAGCCCGTGAGGCTCAGGTTCCCCACCGACACCATATGGTGCTGCGGAAAATGGTTCTTCTCTGTCTGAGATACCTGGATACGGCCAGCAGTGATTAACAGAGATTCACAGTTGTGCCTAGGGTGCAGAGGTAATTAGAAACCCTGATAATCACAAGGCAATGGCAAAGAACATCTCCCAGATTTATTGCCTCGCTCCCTGTTGATCCTACAGTGAGCTTTAATGCAAATTTACTCAAGTTAGAACAATCCTGCATGGGAAATGGCAAACAAAGGGGATGCAGGGACTTTTCTGGGAATTGAGAAAAGCCCAGAAGGAACATTGGGGTACTTGTTTGGCCAGCCTGCCACACATCCCCTCATGTGCAATCCCACCACAAGTGGAAGGTGACGTGGGGCAGAGCAGCCTTCTTCTGAAGGCAGCTGTGATGGAGCTTGGTGAGCACCTCCACAACCGCCCAAAGCCCTCCCTGGGGGGCCCATTACTGCCCACAAACGCAGTAATGAACAGCGCTGCTGTGCTGTCTGAGTGTGACCTACGCAAGGTCCAGTGCATCTGGTGTGTGCAAATAGAGTTACCATGACTGGAAGGATTTGCAGCATTAATGAGCTGGAGAACTCCAAGGAACAGTGACAGACAAGCAAAGTGCTACTCGGTGGCACTGCGACATACTGGCTTGCTTTTTAGTTTTGCCAAGGCCTTGATGCTTGCTCTGTAGCATACAGGAGTGCTGATAATAATTTCACTTCTGAAATGCTCCCACATCAAAGCAATCAGTGCACTGTACCAAACACAGAATGCAATTAAACTAATGTATTGTGCTTGGGAGAATAAAGCCAAACTTCAGATTTGAAGTCCAATTTTTAAATGAAAAAACCTAAATAAATCACCTACTGCATTTTCCATATGGAAGTGGTGCCACCAGGACAGTCACAGGACCTGTAACAACAAGCAATCAGGAAAAGAGACTTTCCAGGCACAGTTTGTAATGCTGTCAACAATTACAAACACACCTGAGCTGCAGATTCAGATTGGGGAAGCTGAGGGGGGGAACAGGCTGTAAAATACAAGTCAGAGAGTGTGGGGTGTATCTGGAGAAGCCCTGGAAACAGCCAAAAGAGTGATATCTCCTGGAGCTCATATGGCCTGGAGAAGTCTTACAAGTGGGGAAACTGAGGCACAGAATGTGAAATTAGCTTTCTGTGTATCACCTGCTTCAAGAGCCAGGCTGAGTGGCTGGACTTTCAGTTCCACTTCTTTGCTCTATCCCTTTGATAAGTACAAGAGATTCATGCTGCCCTATAAATCCATCCCTCTTTTCTTTCTGGGAAGCCTGTGGCCCCACTTTTAGGTTACCAGTAGCAGCAATGGAAACCTCCCAGTGAAAATTTTTATTACTTCCATTACTAACTGATTTGGGCATCTCTACATGGAGAGATATTGCAGGCTGTGGACATCTCCTCCCCCATGTGCACCGACAATGCTTTTTTTAGTAGTTGAGAGCTGCATGCTTTGTTCCTCTGGAAGACATATCCTCATGTTACCTGGTTATCTCTTTTAATAATACAAAATGTTTCTGGATGGATGTCCATAGCAGACTACGTTCCACAATATTCTGTCCACATGGTCTCTTGTAAGCAAAGAATTGCATGGACTGTAGGGTTTTCCCTGCTGCTGCTTTTCTGGCAGTGAACTCCAAATTATAAGCACAAAGGGATTTTGAACAAAACAGGCTTATCCCACAATAGGATTATCCCTGAAACATGGCACCTTCCCCAGCCACCCTTCCTTCAGCCATCCCAGGGAGAGAGGTCTCAAATGTAGCAGTGGTCTAATACATAACGTGGAGAGAAGGATGCCAGCAGAATACCCAGTAACACTGGGATTCCCTTCTACTTACAGCTAGAAACATTCCTGTATGACAGCAACCAAAAAAAAAAAAAAAAAGAAGAAGAAAAACCAACCTAAAAAGCCAAAAACCAACAATAAAAGAATCCCTCATGTAATGAAGAACTCTGCTAGAGAGCCGCAACGTCTAGGCACTGGGTTGGATTTTATTACCGTGATGAAATTACACAAGCTTCACCTCTCTCCTCGCCTGCCGTGCAGCTTCTGGCTCTCCCCCCCTCTCTTCGACTGCCTCCGCACACTCCGTCCCCTTTGCAGCAGGGGCGGGGGGAGGCAGGGATATACAGGTAGGACAGGCAGCTCTGAGCTCCTTCCCAACCAACCCCGGGCTCCCTCGGCTGGGATCCCCTGGGCTGCATCATTGGGATGCGGCGCCCGGCAGGACTGCATCACTGCTAGAGGAGATGCCAGCGCAGAGCCCGGCTGCGCCGCACGCCGCGCTGCACCGCGCGGGCAGCAGCACCACCGGCAGCTTGGGGTGCCCAAGGTAGGAGCGAGTGGATCCCTCTGCTTCGCTGGAAAGGGGAGAGAGGCAGCAGCCGGGGAACTGGAAGCCCCCCCAA